>RRYC01000151.1:0-96763 GCA_004016185.1 Quambalaria eucalypti
ACCCAACCACTGTTTCCGCCCCCGCCCCCGCCCCCGCTCCCGCTTCCAACTCAACTCATCAACTTGTCCTGCCTTGCCCCGGCCCGGCCCTTTCGTTCTCGTTCCACATTGCATTCCATCGCATTCCATCGCATCCTTTTGAGCTTCCCTTTTCTGGCGCTTTGCTCCGCTCGCTCCAAGCGTAAATAGTATGTATGTCCTTGTATGTATGCTATGCTGTGCTGTGCTGTGCCAGTTTGCTTCCCAGCGATCGCGGCGTGTGCTGTGTGCTGTGTGCTGCGTTGCGTGCTGTCACTGAAAGTGGACGTGGAACGAGGGCATTGGCGCAGGTGCGTGGTCGGACAGACTGCTTGCCCCTCAGCGAAAAGGGGGAAAACGATTGGAGTGCAATGTGCGCTCGCTTAATTTGCGTGATGTGCCAGGTGTACGCCTCTCTGCATGTGGATGTCTCATTCGCACTGAGATTCCAAGGCCCTGCTCAGTTCCCCTGCAAGCTCCTAAAGAAGGCCTGGTACGCCCCTTCGATGTCGAACAGCATCTGTGCGGGGCATGCGAAGTAGCACAAGTCAGCTTCGCGGGGGTAAATACCGTCTCTGCCACTACCACTGCCACTGCCACTGCCATTGCCGCGTACCGCGCCCACTCACCTGCCGCGCCTGCTCCTCATCAATCTCATCACTCGCCTTGAGCTGATTGAGCTTAATCAACCAAGCAACGAGTTTTGCCCTCCTCCCTCCCCCTGCCCCTCCAGCACCCTCATCCCCGTCCTCACCCCCCGCACCGCCACTCCTCGTCCAACAACTCACAGCCTCACCCAGTAGAGGGTGCAACTGATCCTTGGCCCTCAGGTTGAGCTTCAAAGCATCCATCAGAGTGATGAATGCCTGAGTTGTTTCTGCTACATTCTTTGCGCGTTCGCCTGCGCTTGCTCCTCCTCCCCCCGTAGCAGCTGCTCCCCCGCCACCCGGTGCACCACCGGGGAGGGACGTGCCACCCTGTGCGCCGGAAGACCCCGAAGAGGAGGAAGGGTGCTCTAGCGTAGCGGGAATGCCTACGAGGAGACGATGCGAAGCAAGGGGAAGGTCTAACCCCCACGTACGCATGAAGTCTTCCACATCTGCAGCGGGCGGGGGGTCTTCCCCACTCCCACTCCCACTTCCTGCACCTGACGGCGCTCCTCCCGCACCGGCACCGGCACTAACGAGCTTAACCCCCACCCTCCCCTGCGCAAGCAATCTCCCACAGCGACTCTCATACTCCCCCTCGGTTATACTCTGACTGACGTAGGCGCGCTCCAGCGCATCAAGGGAGAGGATCAGGGAGTAGAGGTTTGCTGCGTTGTCCCATTTTTCGCGGGCGGAGGGAGAGGTGTAGAGTTGGGTTTCGGCGTAGGGGTTGATTGTTGGAGTGGAGGAAGGGGGCATGGTGCGTGGTGGGGTTAGATTGGGGTGTGTGAGAGGGGAGGGAAGGAAGTGCGGCAAGGCGTGGAACAAGGCTGTATGTAACCTGGACCAGGCTCGCCTGGTAGCGCCGCGACGCGCGTGGAGGGCAGTGCAAGCAGAGGGCAAGCCAAGCGCGGTCCGTGCGAAGCAGAAGCGCCAGGCGGGGCGGGGCGAGGACGGACGCTCGCGGCAATCGTGAGTTCACGTAGGCCATGACACCGCACCGCACCGCATCGTCGAATGCGTCGAAGGAAATGTTCATAGTCATTCATGGGTATCCCGTGCAGGCCAGGACGGGAATTATCGAGAGGAGAGGGGACCCACTTGGAAAAAGGCCGAGAGGAACAAAGAGAAGCAACCAAACAAACAAACGAAGAAGATGAGAGATATCCATGCTCACACTTATACTACTCAAATCACAACTCCGTCCAGAATCATAGATCATAGATCATACGTACGCGCCCTCCACGCTCTCACTTCTTCTTACCCCCCTTCTTCTTCTTTTTGCTCTTCCCATTCCCACCTCCACTCGTACTGATACTAGCAGCGGGCGCACTCGTCGCTGTAGTCGTCGTAGTTTTGATGCTCGGTGCGCCTCCCGCGCCCGCGCCCGCGCCCGTGCCCGCCTCCTGCTCGCGCGACTGCAACTGCGACTGTGACTGCTGGCCATCTACTTCTGCACCACCATCCACAGAAGCTTTGCCAGCGACGAGGCTCTCCCTCCGCGATGCAGGCGCAATCGATCCGGGCGAGCGCACCGAGGCAGTCCGGCTGGGGGCATGCGACCCGGGACCTGCGGCCGACAGGCTGAGGTTCCGGTTCAGCGTGGGCGAGCCCTGTTGCTTTGCATCGGCGCCAAGGCCCGGCGAGGCCGGACCCGAACCGGGACTGGCCTCGCCGCTGCCGGGAGCGCCCCCGCCCGTATGCGAGTTGGAGCGACGCATCAGCGAGGTGATCCTGCGGCGGATCTTGCCGCCTGGGCCCGTCGTCGGGGCGTTGGCGTTGGGGTTTGGTGCAGCTGCGGCGTGCTCGCCCGCGCCCCCGTCGGGGAAGGCGACATTGCCCTTGACGCTAGGTGCTGCACTGGCGGCGACTGACTCGGACTTGCGCTCGCGCTCTTGCTGCGACTCTTGCTCTGGCTGCTGCTGCTGCTGCTGCTGCTGCTCTTGAGGCGCAGGTGCAGTCACAGCCACAGCCGCTGGGGGCGCCTGGTCGCTATCCGAAGCCTCGTTGGACACTTCCGCCACAGAGGGCAGGGAGACGTCCTGAGATGCATCGGTCGCGGGCACGACGGGTGCCGTTGCCGTGGCAGTAGCGCCCTCGGACTCGGCCGCGACCGCAATCTCGGCACTCGAGGGGCTCTTTGCAATTTCGCGCTGGATGACGTCTGCGTCAACTTGAGAGGGGGACACGACACCCAGCATACCGGCTTTGGGCTCTTCCACAGTCTCAGACGTGGCAGGCATGGCGGGGATGTCAATGGCCCGCTCCTTGCCTGCCTTGGAGGTGGCAGAAGGCGCCGCGGCGTCGACGGCGGTAGTCTCGGTACCTTCCGATGCGCCCGCCTGAACCTTCTCCTTCTCTTTTCCAGCCCGCTCCTTGTCTGTCTCGACCTGTGCCCTCCACATGGCTGCGTACCGGCCGTCGGGGATGGCAATGAGCTCCTCGTGCGTACCGCTCTCGACGACTTGGCCATTGTTGAGGACAATGATCTGGTCGGAATTGACAATCGTCGAGAGACGGTGAGCAATGGTGAGCGACGTCTTGCCCTCCATGAGCGTCTGGAGTGCGGCCTGCAACTGGCGCTCCGTCTGCGAGTCGAGTGCCGACGTGGCCTCATCGAGGAGCAGAATGGGCGGGGCCTTGAGGAAGGTCCGCGCAATGGCCACGCGCTGCTTCTCGCCGCCAGAGAGGCGCACACCTCGCTCGCCCACGACGGTGTCCATGCCCTCGGGAAACGTGTTGATCTTGTCCAGGATCTGGGCCGCAGCGGCCGCTGCTTCAATTTCTTCCTCCGTTGCGGGGGGTTCGGTACGTCCGTAGCCAATATTGGTGCGAATGCTGGTGTTGAGTAGACCTGCCTCTTGCGGGACGACACCAATGGCACGGCGAAGGCTGTTCTGCGTCACAGTGCGAATGTCCTGTCCGTCGATGAGAATTTGGCCGGAGCTCGGGTCGTAGAAGCGGTATAGGAGACGCAGGACGGAGCTCTTGCCAGCGCCACTCTCGCCGACCAAGGCGACTTTACTCTTTGGCTTAATGGTGAAGCTGAGGCCCTTGAGCGCCTCGACTTTGCCATCGTAAGAGAATTTGACGTTGCGGAACTCGAGGACACCCTGCTGGACGTCGAGGTCCTTGGCGCCGGGCACGTCCTTGACGTCCTTTTCCTCTTGGAGGAGGGCAATGAGCTTGTCGGTGTCGACGAGGGACGTCTGGATGACGCGGTAGAGGGTGGAGAGCATATTGAGGGGCTGGTAGATCTGTGCGAGGTACGAGATGAAGACGACGAAATCGGAGCTGGTTGCATGGCCGTGGACGACGTCGTAGGCGACGACGAACAGCATGAGGAGGGTGCCAATGGACAAGATGAGATTCTGGACCAGGTTGAGGATATTGAGACTGGCATTGACCTTCCAGTCTGCGCGCTGGTAGTCGAGGAGCGAGAGGCGGTAGCGCTCCGACTCGTAGCCTTCATTGTTGTAGGATTTGACCGTCTCCCAGTTGAGGAGGACGTCGGTATGAATAGCTCGCGAGACGGAATCCTTGTTGTTTGCCTCTCTGCGAAGGCCGGTGCGCCAAGTGGTCATGCGGACGGAAATCGTGGTGTATACGCTCATGATTGCAAACAGCAGGATGCCAATCTGGGGACCAAAGGTCATGGAAAGAAAGGCGGCTGCAATGGCAATGTCAAAGAAGATGGGCGTAATGGAAAAGACGAGGTACTGGAAGAAGTTGTTGATGGATGAGCCACGGTCGAGGATGCGGAGGACCTCGCCCGTCTTGCGCTTGGTGTGAAAGGACATGGAGAGGTCGAGGAGATGGCGAAAGGCCATGAGGGACATTTGACGGTCCGAGTACTGCTGGAGAGGCAGCCATGCCATGTTCTGCAAGACGGTGAGAAAGCCGCCGCTGCCCTGAAGACAACGCAAGAGGGCATAGCCACCAATGAGCCACCAGACGCTCAAGCCGTAGGCCGAGTCATTTCCGGCCAGGCGGTCGACGATCTTTCCAAGCATGAGGGGCACGGCCAGGTTGACGGCGCGGCCGATGATGAGGAGACCGACACAGATGCAGGCAAGGAACTGCAGAGTGGGGCTCTTGGAGGGCCAAAGGTAAGGGAAGAGGATGACGATGCGGTTGAAAAAGACGCGAAGAGTGGGAGGAGGTGGCGCCGAGGCCAAGGAGAGGCCCATGGATGCGTTGGCAGAGGCGGCGGATACGTTGCCATGATGGGCACCATTCTTGGTCGCGGTGGGCGTGTTGCGGCCATTGGTCGTCGTGGGCGTGTTGCGGCCATTCGTCGAAGGTCCCGCGGAGCTAGCGCCATAGTGCGGGGTGGTACCAGTGGCAGCGGCGCTTGGGTCGAGAAGCGAGGAGCGTTCCGTGGGGGCTGCTGCCTGCGAGGACGTGGCAGCTGCGGCCGTGTTTTCGGCAAATTCGTCACTGGTTGAGGCATCTACCGCCTCGTACTGAGGCGCACGCGCGGAGATGCTGGCGAGGACAGCCAAGAGCGGCCAGAGGAGGAGGATTCGGACGGCATAGAGGGCGAGTTGGGACCATGTCCACGGTGCAGTGGCCTTCCATTCAGGTGCGGCAGTGCCCTTGGAAAGAGCATACACGACCAGCTGAGCGACATCGAGGAGGCCACCGACGACGGCAGCGGCATAGACGGCGTGCACAGTGTACTTTCCTGGGCCGTTCTTCCGCTGCTGCCATGCGAGGTGGAGGAGTACGAGGGCTAGTGCGACCAACTGAAGAAGGATCTGCACGTCGACGTTGCGCCAGAGGGGCAAGGAAGGAGTCCACACTTGGTACTTGCCGGGGACGACGGCGCGCAAGACGATGAGTGCGCCTGCTACGAGATAGGAGAGAAAGGTAGTGAGGAGCACAAGTGAGAGGATGCCTGTGCGTTTCCTGGGCGGCGCATTGGGCGACGAGGGTCGCGAGACGAGTGCAAGGAGGAGCACTGCAGCGATGAGGGCAATGGGCTGTGCGAGGCGTAGCTGTGCGAGATCGCCGCCGTAGTCATGGCGTGGGAGCGCCATTGTTGGCGGCAAAGTTGGCGGCGGCGGCGACGTTACGCGGGGTATTGGGTAGTTGGTGGTTGGTGGGTAAGGGTAAGAGACAAGGGACGGTTGAGTTGCATGTTCAGTCTGAGTCTCGTTCTCCAGTCTCCAGTCTGGAAGAATTACCCGCACCCGCCAGCCAGCCAGCCAGCCCAGACGTCCCTTTGCCCCGCCGTGCTTTGCTTTGACCGCCAGCTTGCCCGCGACCCAAATTCTCGGGTCCAGGGCCAACCAGCCCGTACGCCCATAAAGGTACATACGCCCAACCCGCCGCGCCAACCCGGACGGCGCGGGCGCGATGCGATGCGACGCGACGCGTCTCCCTGTCCGCCCAGGCCGTGGCAAGCGCAACAAAGGAGCTTGCGGCAACCAAGCCACTCCTAGCAAAGAGCATGCTACTGCTGTCTTGAGAATTGTTTCGCGGGGGACGACCAAACGCTTCAAACGGGATGTCATAGACTCTTTCCTATTGGATCTAGAAGGTTGTCTAGACTGGTCCATCACGGCAACCTGGGAGAGGACATGTCCACCGATTGCCCCATCTCCTTTCATATCCCCTTTTCATACACATGTGAAGCTTCTATGCCGGAGTTGTGGCTACACCGCCGAACGGTCACCGGGCTTCACATAGCCCTGCCGGAATCATGCCGGCGGAGTGCATTCCCTCAGGGTCTTGCACTCCCAGAATCTACCCTTGAGGTCTTGCACACACTGGCGACACTCCCCAAGAGGTACGCCACGGCATTTTCCCAAGCTGCAAGCGCCATCGCATTTGTTCTCCCTCACTTCGGTTTCGCGAGGTGGAGGGAGGTTGTATCGGACTGCGCAAACAAGTTTGACGGGCGTGTTAGGTGGCCTTGGCGCTGCGTTGGGTGGCGGTGCGGAGCAGGGAAAGAGGACTTTTAGTCAGAGGGCGCCTTTGGGTGAGGTATGCGCGCACTGCCGCGGACTCACAATTGGAGTCTGCCTGGACTGGGGAGAGGGTCCCGATGAGGCCCAGTACGGAGAGAATCGTGACGGATAGCAGCTTCATGTTGGCCGTTGGCGAAACATGCGGATGGAGAGGCAGCTGCTGGGGAGCAGTCGACTCGCACCGACACTCGCCGCCATTATATATCCATGCCGTGCCCCTACAGCTCCGCCTCTGCATCACCCACAAATGACGCCCCGTGCACCTGCACACGCAGTGACGTACCTTGCTCCAGTAAGTAACGGGCGGCGCCGGCGGCAGTAATAATCGTGCTATTCTTCCGCCTTTGTCACTTCCGCGGGACCCGCCCGTTGCGGGGTCCCCACCTTTCCCGCCTGTGGCGTCGCTTCCTCGAAGTCGCAAGCTTTCGGCCCTTTGCGAGAAAGACTCAACGCAGCAAATGGGGAGGAAAGCCCTGCAGCTCACAGATAGGAAGGTTGTCGAAACAATATAAGCAGGAGCAAGCTTTCCTGTTTAAGTATGTGCAGAGCCTTCATCCGACCCAAGGAGAGGAAAAGTCTTGGCAGCACAAGCCACCGACGCCCTGGGCTAGTTCACGCCAGGCACGCTTCATTGGAGTCGAAAAATGACGCTCGAATTTGCGGCTCGAACCTCGACCTGCACGAAGCCATAAAAATCATAAGCGTCTCAATCAAGGTCGCCGTCGCGTTCAGCTGTACAAAGGCAATGGCCGCCATTGACGTTTCGGTGAGCAAGGCAGCGATTTCGTTAGATTTGGCCCCAGCACTTTGGGATCCCAACTGCGTCGTCGTCGTCGTCGTCTTTGTAGCTTGCCCTACCCGTGTCTTGTCCGTCGCGCCGCGTCGCGTCGTTATCGCTGACAGGCATTTCAAATGCCGCACGCACCACTGCACGGGCCTCGAGGCACGCGAAGTGCTCCTGCCGCTGCTCCTGTCGCTATCTCTGGATTGGTAAGGCGAGTTTGCATCTTCGCTTCCTTCCAATCCCGCCACACTCAACGGATCGGATCGTAACGGATTGTATCCTAGCTCTCGCTCTGACTCGTCACTTCTTCCTTTACTCTCGGTCGAATGGAATTCGAGACGTCGGACTCTAGCTGACCTCCACATACAAAGAAGACACCGGGCGAGCAAGCAAGCAAGCAGCGCAAGGCAAGCACGCACGACACCCCACGTCCCTTCCTCCTCTCTTCTTTCCAACCTGAGCGACGCACCCACGGCCGCGCACACACGCACGCGCACACACACAATATGTCCACCACCTCCCACCCGCCCTCATCTTCGTCTCCCCCCTCGCCCTACATCCGCGCCCGTCAACTCATAGACGACTGCCATAAACGGGACCCTGCCTACCTCGCGCGCATCCATTCCGAATCCAAATCCACAGAGCAGGGCGCGTCCGCATCCGAGTCCGCATCCGCAGCATCATCATCCCCCCCAGAAGGCCAAGACGAGCTCTCCTATGCCGATTCCGTAGAGTACTGGTCTGCGCGGTTGATCTCTGCTGATCCTGCGAGGGCGGAAAGGCTCGAGGGGATTTGCGCTGCGGCGCGGGGGGAGGTGGATCCTCCCTCTCCTACTCCATCTCACTCGCCCGCAACAGACGCGCTCCTCCGCCTCGCCGCACGCTCACAACACCTCGAGCGTTTCCTCCACCCGCGCTCCTCCTTTCCCGGCGGACGCGCAGGCTACCTCCGCTGGAGACGCAAACTCTACGGTCTGCAAGGGGACCGTGCGTCTGAGCTCCTTGTTGAAGCGGGTGTGCGCCCCGCAGAGGGGGAGCTCGTCCGTCGTTGGGTGGGGAAAGAGGGGCTCGTACTGCGCAAGGAGAGCGGGGAGGGCCCCGACCCGGGGAGTCAGACACTCGAGGACGCGGCGGTCTTGACCTTCCTAGAGGACCAGCTGGGGGATTTCGTAGAGAGACATGGGACTGCACCCGCCGAGGGACAGCCCGGTGATGACGTTTACCCGCGGGAGAAACTCCTAGCTATCCTGCGCAAGACGTGGGGGAAACTCTCACCTGCCGCAAAGGAGCTGGCGCTCGTTGTCGTCTTTGGGGAGCCAGAGCAAAGCCATGGCAGCGAGGACGGGGGAGCATCGACCTCCCGCCGCAGGAAACACCCGGGACTGGACCCTTCACTGAAGGGAATGGTCCTCGAGGCGGTTAGTGGCTTTGATAGTGAGGGGAAAAAGGAGGGGGAGGGCGGCGCCGGTGGGGAGTGAGTGGGTGTGGGGCAGCGAGGGCGGGACACGGCAGAGTAGTCATTACCACTGGTTCTTGAACTCCCATAGTTCCTACATCATCGGCAGTCAGTCGGGAGGAGATGCGTCCTTGATTCTCGCATTCATTCTCCTTTGTCCCGACTCTCTTCAGTATGCCTATCATCGCAATCTCAACCCTAATTCCAAACCCCAGTCGGTGTGTTCCTAATTTCGCTGTTCGCGTTCGCTTGCCCTAAATTGAGCTGCTGCCGCCCTGGCCTGTGTGCTCGGCCTCGAATTCGACGTCGCACGCATTCATGTGAGCCTCGCCTTTTCTTTCACCGTCCAGTCCAGTCCAGTCCGTACAGTCTGAGAGTTCGAGGTACGTATCACATCACATTACACTAAGTCCGTCCCATCCCTACTTGCCACGCGGCGAGCCACCGCCTACAGGTACAACTTACTACGACTCTCGTCCCCACCGAGCTTCTGCCCCAGAATCTTGCCAATCGCAAGCTCAAAGTCCGCTGCGCTGACGACGGTCCTCCTCTCGCGTAGACAGTACATGCCTGCCTCTGTGCACACGCCGCGCACCTCTGCACCAGAGATTTGACCCATCTTTTCCGCAAGGGCACGCAAGTTGATGCCGCGCTGGAGACTCATCTTGCGCGAATGAATGCGGAGGATGGAGACTCGCGCCTCGGGGCCGGGCGGGGGGAACTCAATCTTGCGGTCGATGCGGCCTGGGCGGAGCAGCGCAGGGTCGAGAATGTCGATGCGGTTGGTAGCCATGATGACCTTGATGTTCTTTGTGCCTTCGAAACCGTCTAGCTGGTTCAGCAGTTCCAGCATCGTCCGCTGCACCTCGTTGTCTCCGCCGCCGGACCCGCCCTCGCGCCGGCTAGATCCAATCGAGTCGATTTCGTCCATGAAGATGATGCTGGGTGCGTGCTCGCGTGCCATGACAAAGAGCTCGCGCACCATGCGACTACCCTCACCAATGTACTTTTGCACCAGCTCACTGCCGCTCACGCGGATGAAGCGGCAGTCAGTGTGGTGCGCCACGGCACGTGCAAGGAGCGTCTTGCCTGTGCCTGGTGGGCCGTAGAGGAGGACACCCTTGGGCTGGGCGATGCCAAGACTCTCAAAGAGCTCCGGGTGCTTGACGGGCAGCTCAATGACTTCTTTGATCTCCTTGATCTGGCGATCCAAACCACCGACCATTTCGTACGTCGAGTCGGGCACCTTTTCCACCATCATCAGGGACACCAGCGGGTCCACCTTGTTGGGCAGAATGCGGTGGATCTGGTACGAGTCGGAGCGGAGGGCCACGCGCGTTGTCGGCTTGAGGTCGGCAATGGGGATCGACGAGTCGAAGTCCACCACTGTGGCGAAGTGCGAGTGTGGGTCGGAGTGCAGTGATAGGTGAGAGCATGGGTATGGCGGTGTGTCAGTGCGTGATGTAGGCTATGATGACGCGCCTTGAATGTATGCTAGCGCAGATATTCAGCGCATACATTGACATCTACGCCGCCACGCCAACTCACCATACTTGCCCTCAGGCTGCACCTTGACCAGCACCTTCTTCTTACTCATGACCTTGACCACCTCTCCCACATGACTTCCAGGCTCCTGCAACAACTGCATCTCCTCACGGAGGAGCCTGACCCGCGCATTGAGCTGATTACGCTGCGCCTCGAGTCGACGGAGGTTGTGCGTCTTGTCGTTGATGAGGAGCTGGTACTGCGAGATTTTGGATGCGTAGAAAGAGGAGATGCCAGAGGCAGTCGTCTTGGCGCCACCGATGCCGGGTGTATCGGCGTTGGCCGTGCTAGACGACGACGTGGAGAGGGCTTGCCTCGCGGTGGCTGTGGCGGCCATGGTGGGTGGTGGGGCGGGCGAGTAGGCGTCGGTGTGCGTACTTTGGGTGAGAGATCGTCTGGCTGGTCGATGTGTTACTGGAAAGGGCCTGCTACTATCGTCTAATGTTACTGACGGGGGGGGATGTGTGAGGGCGTCGAGTCGGTAGTGAGTGACAGTGATAGGATCCCCATCTCGCCCAGTCGATTCGACTCGACTCCACACGCTCACGCCCGCCGACGACGACACGCAAGCCTCGCTCGGAGCCGAGTCACGTGACGCGCCCCTGGCCTAAGCGCGTATGGACTCGCGAACATAGCTTCCGCCCCTCGTTCCTCTTGTGTCCCGATCATTACCAGGCATCGAGTCCGCACTCATTGATTCCATCGCGCCCCGCAAGGACCAATGCCTGGTCGTGGTGGCCGCGACCTAGCCGTCGATGCGACAAGCAATACAGGATCTGATGTATAGTAGCCATATTTGCGATCCGCAGGGAAGACGAAGAACAGGACGCAAAGGATACAAAACTCGGAAACGCCATGGGAAACAACTACACGGACGGGCACCTCCCTGTTCAAAAGAGCGTTCTGTAAGCTCATTTGGCTGCAGCTTCGCCTGGGTGTACTTAATTACAGGGAAGATGACGGCGGAGTACATTATTGCCTGCCCGTGGCTTTCTCACCGCGCAGACGATAAGGAATGTGCGGCAGGTTCTGGCTCATGTGGATGTGGCAAGGCGAGTAACCACAACTTCAATGTTAGCCTGCGCCTTGGCTTGGAGTCTTGAGAGGCCTGATCAGGGGTTCGTGAGCCTCCTGCAAGCGCATTCTTGGACGCAGGCGCGTCAACGTGTCCCTTTTGCGAGTTTGTGTATGCCTGAATTTCGTCAGTGCTCTCTTCGGAGCTGCTGTGACCCGATGGTGTCTCGAAGTGATGTTTCAGGAGGGACGCTTAATGAATGGCTTCGTTTCAAACGCAAGCAAGACGCGCGTGGCTGCCTGATGGTCCGGGGATAGAGGGACAATTGGCCCAGTATGATCGCTAGTCTCTCCGCGGGCGACCAGGACTTAGCTTTGTCTGTCGCAGCCACAAGTCAGCGTAGATCTTGGCCCTGAATGCGCTAGTGTTGCCTCGCGAGGAAGACCACTGCCTTGATTGCTGTGTCGTGCTTCCGAGGTCTTTGCGAAATAGGCACTAGCCGCGCAAGGGATTGTTTCGTCCGCCCAGCTCAGCGAAGACATGAGATGCAATAGGTCGTCGTATGCGCGACCGTTTGCACATTTTTGCCAAGTCTCACAAACTGCCAGTGCCTTGCCATTGAATACTGCGGGGTGTGTTGGCGCCATGCTGAGGAGTGGGACCCGCCGAGGCAGCCTCTAGTCGCCGAATCTTGTGCGTGTGTGGTTCTGCCACAAGTACAGGACCAGAATGCAGGCGTCGTCCTGTGGCGGCCAGGGTACTGCTCCTCCAAGGATCAGAGAACTAGTCAGACTATGACCTTTGAAGCTTGAGCAGTTGAAAAGGCTGGAGTCTATGGCCCGCAAATGACTGCATCAGAGCCTTTTACCCGCTACCACCGGGCGGCGTGCCACGTCAGCAGCAAGTGCATGGCGTTTGCTGAATGACGGCGAGGACGCCAGTGCCAAAATGGAATCGTCGCTGAAGAAGCGTTGGAAGCGTTGGGCTTGTGCTGTAGCTGCGCTGCGTTGCGTGCAGGCCGGTCAGTGCCTAGAGCGCCGCTGGCCATGTGGTGCCTCTAATGCTGATATGTACTACGGAAGGAAGAATGGAAGCCGCCGCACGCCCACGCGCTGTAGTATCTAAGAGGGAAAACATTCACTGAACGGAAGCATTCTGTGGACGGAAGCTAACCTCGACGTGGAGGCTGCTCGGCCGAGGTGCGAATGGCGTTCCCATGCTCTCTAGGTGCGGCCCAGGCTAGTTAGAGCAGTGACTTGCCGCTCTATCTAGCCGCTGTAGAATGCGGAGCACAATGGTCGAGTCTAGAGAGAGAGATGTAGAGGAGAAGAGGAAAGGAGAAGAGAGAAAGTCGAGGTTGCGTCTGGGTGTCACGCGGCAATGTGCCCCGTGCGCACCCGCGGTGCATCGCTATGCATCCCTCTGCCCCCGTGCCGCTGTGGAGCCCCACCCGGGATAACCGGCTGCCTGAGAGTGAGACTTGACGTGTTGTTGTTGTTAGTCTGACCGCGGAACCAATCTTGCCTCTGTCTCTTTCCTTACCACCCTGACTCAGACACCACGCTCCCATGGCTTCATCCTCGTATGCTAGCACCATCCGCCACCTCGCCGTGGGACCGCACACGCGCTGCCTCGTACAGGGTCTGGGCAAAAGCAGCACCCTCCATACGCGCCTCAGCGCCGAGATGGGTACGTGCTTTGTCGGTGGGGTGCGGCCGCCCAAGCCAGGGGGAGCCAAGTCCAGCTCCAGCTCCGGTGAGGCTCCTCCATTCCCCGTCTTCCCCAGCGTACGGGAAGCCCTATCCACCCTCACATCGCAGGGTCTTCGCCCAGACGCAACGGCCGTATTTGTCCCGCCCCTCTTAGCGGGAAACGCCATACTCGAGGCCATCGAGGCCGAGGTGCCGCTCATCGTAGCTGTAGCAGAGGGGATACCTCTGCGCGACCAGATGCGCGTGCAGGCAGCCCTACAAACCCAGAGCAAGAGTCGGTTAGTCGGCGGAAATAGTCCGGGTCTGTGCGCGCCTAGTGGGTGCAGGCTGGGGATATCGCCTACAATGGTAGCAAGGCCGGGGCCTGTAGGTGAGTGCAGCGCATGGTGTGGATTGACGATGGTCCATTCATACGCATTCGCTCACCCCGTTGCCGTCTTGGCCCTACTCACGCGTTTTCGCTACCGCTCGTCCGCTCATCCGCCCGCCCGCAGGCATAGCTTCCCGCAGCGGCACCCTCTCGTACGAAGCCTCTTCCTCCATCCGGCACGTCGGCCAATCCTACATCTTTGGTCTAGGCGGAGACTTCTACCCCGGTACGCGCACGCTCGACTGCCTGCGCTTCTTCTTGGGGGACTACGAGGGCGGGCCCGGGCTAAAGGCACTGGCCGAGGGGCTCGCTACGGCGCACACGCGGGGCGTCATCCTCGTCGGCGAACCGGGTGGGACCATGGAAGAGGAAGTGACGGCCTACCTCGCGAGCCTGCGGTCACACCCGCCCTTCCGGGGATTCAAGCCCGAGGAACACCTCCCGCCCATTGTGGGATTCCTCGCGGGTCTGACTACGCCTCCGGCGCAGGTATTTGGTCATAGTGGCGCGATTTGGAGGGATGGAGTAGGGAGTGCGACGGAAAAGAAGAGGGGGTGGGAGAGCGTTGGGATCAATGTCGTGGATACCATTGCTGAGACGGGCCCGAGGGTAGAGGAGCTCATGAGGGAGAGGGGTCTGGTGTAAGACGTGGTGGGGCGTCACTCTTTCGTTTGGCACGCACACAATGTATTATTACCAGGGCTCAGGGGCATACACGCATGCACGCGGCCCGCAGCGCAGCGCCTCCAAGGTCTCTCTTCTCTTATCTTCTCTTACTCGACCACTCCATTCCATTCTCCTTCAAGAATGACTTCGTCCCAATCACCAGACGACTCCCGACCCCTCGCGCTCGAGCTACCGAGCCAAAAGGACACGAGAGAACCTCAATTCTCGCAGATCAGGATGATGCACTTTCGCCCCTCTTGCTCCGTCGCCCTAGAGCTCTTGGCGCAAGGCACCACACCGCGACGAGCGAACGAGGTCCTGCGATTCAATGGCTCTCATTCACTTCATTCCACTCGCGATCGCTCTGCGCTGAGATTGTGCACCTTGCTGAAAAAGCTGCGTTTCCCAAGAAATGGAATGGAGTGGAGTGCCACTACTCCGCCAGGAAGCCAGATTCAGCCGTAAAAGCAAATGCAGAGTGAGTATGTAAGCGGGGGGCTGATATTGCCCGTCCAGACGTGCACTTCACCTGCCGATCTACATGCTGTGCGAGACATGTATGTATTCACTACTTGACTCCCGAAATAAGAACGCAGGGGAAGCTGTAGGTGACGCTGGCGCTGGCAACATCACCCACGAAATCAAGTAATTTGCGCGCCGTAGCGGGCTGATCTGGCCCGTCACACAGCCGCTATCCCTCTTTTGATCTGATCTGCAACACCCTCGCCATCCCCTCTTCACTCCCACTTTCCAACACCACCGAGGACGCACATTAAGCTTCCATCAGCATGCCTGCGGATCGCCGCTCAGTCCTGCGCAGCAATCGAGCTCGAGCTCCCACGAGCTTTACCATCAACGCTTCCGTGTATGCTGCTGACTCTTTTCAGAGACCCTTTCGAGCGCCTGGGGCCTGGCCGTACGACCCCAGTTCGAGGATGACTACCCGTCTCTCGCTTGACGGCGCCCACCTCTCGGGCTGTGCGCCCTCCGCCACCTTTACTAGTGGTCTCGCGCCCATACCCGTCCCCGGTGTCGCATCATCCTCACTCTACACCTTCCCTGGTTTCACCCGTGCGCTTGCTATACCCCCTCCCCTGAGCGGGGAATGGACTTCGACATACGCGGGCACAGCTCTGCCCGCACCCTTGTTAACCTCTTTCACCCCTCAAGGCCACATCTCGGCTCCACATTTCTCTCTCCCAGGTGGGCACGACCAGTCAACGCGAGTCTCCAGCGCCATCACTTCTGTTCCGACTGAGCAGTCCACTACGCTCAATAACCTGAGGTCAGCATTGGAAGCTCTCGACCGCGCGACCACCCACATGGTTCATAACCGAGTTGAACGAGGGAACGCCCTTCTCCCTGTCGCCGTGTCACGGCCCAACCAAGCTAGGAACACCGAATCTTACTTCCATCCAGGGACCGCCTCTCCCGTCCGGGCCCCTGATGCTCCTTCTTCGTCTACCTCCACCGTTCCGCCACGGCCTCCCAAGCGTAAAGCCGAGCACCGTCACGATCACGCTGACCCTTCACAAACCAATCTACCGCGCACTCCCGGGCCCTTCGACCGACCCTACCTCACGCAGGGTGAAATCCTCCTGCAAATCGCTGGGATGGACCGTCTCCTGCAGTACGTCGAGTCCCGAAGAAGAAGATCACCCGATTGGGCCCGACTCCGGGATTTGCTCGCACTCAATCAGAGGTTGCACGACGTAGCGGCGCGGCGTAACGTCGCGGTCGCGGTCGTGCATACGCCCATCGATGTTGACGTTGACGTCGACAGAGACGGAGACGGACATTTACACGGACAAGGGCACGGTGAAGATCCATGGCATCGCCCACCCAACGCAGACGACGTGCACGCCCTATTTCACCTAAAGTCCTGCCTCGAAGAGGAACTTGAGGCCTCCGATCGCTTGCGCCTTCGGAGGTCCACCAGAAAGAGAGCCTTGCCCTTGTCCCGCGCTGATCTCATGGATCAGCAACACTCGGTGTTGTTGCGCTGGGCGAAGGAAGTGTACATGCAGCGGGTTGAGGCGCTCTGGAAAGGCGATGAGTGGAGGGCTGAAGAGAGTATTGGGGAGGAGAGGGGTGGGAATGGGCGTGGGGATGGGCGGCTGGTGCTGTAGAATGGACGGGAGGATAGACCGCCAGGATGGGAGGGAGGGGGACAATATGGGTGCATTCAAACCCGTCCTTCGCCGAGCATAAGGCATGGTCGTTTCTCAAGGCTGGTTCTTCCCTCGCTTGCTTCTGGCATCTACCCACACAGGGTCCCGCGCGAGTATGAGGCCAAATTGGCTGTCGTCACGGTGCGACTGACTGTATCTACCCAGCTATGGACCAAGAATGCGATGTGCCGATTCGGACAAAGTCGATCGGGGCTTCGCAGCATGGAGGTAGAGAAGCACCGTTGCGAGCACGCGGCGAATATCAAGACTGTGTAATGGCATTGTACTGCTATGTCGTCATGTCAATTCGAGACTTCGGATCCAAGATACCTATCAATTCATATCCAGCACGAGATATCAAAGAGACATTCGAGAGGTATGCTTTTGAAAACGGCATAGCTTTCGCCACCGATCCATGACTGATGCCTGTCAACGGCCTCCGACTCGCCCGACAGAAGACTGCGCCACGGATCGTCCATCGTCGAGTACCAGTCCCTACTCGTGGACTCTGGTGCTTGAAGACGGCCGAGGTTGGCTGCCCACGCAGTCGTCGTCTGGACCGCCCGCTCGTGGAGGTAGCGCGACGTGGCCAGGAGCGTCGATTGCGACGACTCACCGAATGGCGCCCTTCGCGCGGCAGCGTATTCTCCGTACCGTTCGGCGTCGGCGGCGTTCTCTTGCGACACGTTGTGGCAAGGCCGGAGAGCAGGGCCGGTTGCGCGGCAGGGTGACAGGGCCGAATGCGAGGGCGGCGCAAAGGTGCGCCACAAGGCGCCGTTGCTCGTGGGCATGAAGCGCTCCGTCTCTCCACGGCCACGAAGCAAGCGAGACAGACCCTCGGGTGACTCGACCTCTTCTTTTGTCGCGGAGAAGTCGGCGTATCCGACGGCGAGGAGCTCCCATGGGTCTTCGTCGGCGGCCGAGACCCTGACTCCTCCGAGTGAGTCCATCTTCATGTCAGCGAAAAGAAGATGGTACTCGCCCTGTTGGCCGCCTCGCACGGGCGCAGTGACTCCGCCGAGCTCCGTTTCCAGCGCGCAGAGACCACCGAAGAGGGACCACGCCAAGGCCTTGTGGGCCAGACTGACGGGCTCACGGCGGGGAGCCTGCGCGCCAACTGCGTCTTGCAGAACCAGTTCGAAGCTCGGATGTAGCGCGAGTCTAGGACGCAAGACTTGGGCGTCGTCCTTGACAGGCGAGGGCTCTGGTGCAAGCGCCGCCGCGAACAGTAGCTGCCGGAACCCGTGGTACTGCGGCGTGCTTGCGTGCGGCGCTGGCGGCGTCGTCATACTGCTTCGGGCTTCGATGGATGGAATGTGGGCCGAAGGGCGGGCAAGTATGCAAGGGTAGACGCCTGCGTAGGGGTTTGGATAGTGAGATATTCGGGACTATGTCAATCGAAGCCTTATGGCGCAGGACGAGAATCGAAAGCATTACTCACAAGGCCCATGCTTTCTCTCGTGCGCCTTGTGCCTCGACGGAAATCGGCGAGCTTGTGACCCGCGGTACCGACCGCTGGTGGATACCTGTGCGAGGTATCGGATGGCGAGGTACACTAAATTAAGCCAAGCGTAGTCAGCGCCGAGAAGGAATTGAAAGCGACACTCACGTGCGACTTGAAGTTGTCGACGAAGAGGCGCTAGAGACTGCCTCGTGAAGCTGGTTCTTTTTGGCTGTCTGGTGTTGCGTGAGGGGAGAGGAGGAGGGAGAGAAGGATCCATGTTGCGACCTTGGCCTGTCATATGCGAGATGCGTCGGCGAGCCTACCAGCTCCCCGCCATCAATCGTGGGGATTGATTGCCTGTCATAGCTTTGAGATGGAAATGCTGCCATCACCCAGTGAGCATACAGAGTCCGTAGTTGTATCAGAGTGATGCGAATCGACGGTGTGCTTGAGTGCAGGAGAGCTGCAAAAGGAACGAAATCGACACAGACTCAAAGTCGCTGACCGTATCAGCGAAGGGACAGAGATTGCCATCGGCCAAAAGAGATGTAGAACTCGAAGTGATATTGATGTAGATGAGGGCATTGATGCCTCTGATCACGATGTGTAACAGGTCCTTTTGCAGCAAAAGCGCGTAGTGTCGAGTCCGGATGCTCAGAGTAACAAGTCAACGGCTCGCTCGTCCGCGCGGTCAACGTCATCTTGTTGGTCTCCGAGGAATTCCGCGCCAAGATCTTTTGGCGCAGTGACATCCTTGCGGATGGTTTTGGTATCTTCGGAAGCCTCGGCAGCTCCGCCATCATCGACAGGGCCGAAGACTGAAGCCCAGTTCCACAGCTGGCGTCGCACAGGCGGAAAGTCCTCGAAGAAGGCTAGCAGGGAGACCAATGTGGTTCGGACTTTCTGGCGGAGAGCGAGGAAAGGCATGGCCGCGAGGACGAAGATTGGGAAGAACATGTCAGCGACATTTGTGTTGTGTTTTGCCACGCAGGAGAGCTCCCTGGCACGCTTTGCTGGCCTGTCCTTGAGGATATATGCTACTCACCTCGTAAGCCAATCGGCGATTGAGTTCCTGCTGAGTCGTGTACTGAGGCGGCTGTTCTTCGTTGCATCGAATGCGCTGAGAGGCAGCGTCGCTGTTGTCTGCCTCGTTCGAGCAAAGTGTGATGGGCTCCCGGGCGCTCTCTGGGCAGGCCTCCGTGATGTGGTCTTTGTCTTTGAGGCCGGTAGAGCCGAGGCTAGGGTCGCATGCCTTTGAACCTGTATGTACTTCCGCATGATCGTCGCTGTGGCTCTCTACTTGTATGCCAATCGCGGGAGGCAAGCGCCCGAGTACATGCGCCCACGCAGAGGTGGTATAGATGGCGCTGCAATACAGTCTGGGAGGAGTCGGCAAGCCGATCATCTCCACAATGGCATCGCCAGTATCGATGCTGACCTGATGCTGACTTCGACGAGGTAGACCGTTGGCAGCGAGCTTTGGCTGTGGGCCTTGAGAAGCGGCTTCATGCTCCTGGGACACCGCTGGGCCAGCCCATTGAGTGACATGCGAAGGCGAGTCGACACCGGAAAGAGTACGAAACTCCCACTTGAGCTGTGTCTCGACTTCGACGACGATCATACCGGAGAAGGTCATGTCTGCGTTCATCTCGTGAAGTGACTGGTTGGGAGGGAAGTTAGTTCGGGGGACGCGTACGTCCATATAAGCAACGCCGAGAACCTCGCATGGTCCGTTGAGCTGGAGGAGGACATCGCCCATCAGGCGGCTTTTGATGCGAGCGAAGTGGAGGCACTCGAACATCTGATCGAAGGAGATGGCGGAGGTCGGAGTCAGTCGTTGCCCGTCTCTGGCACCTGCGTTGCTCTGCTTGAGCGAATGACGGAGCGTGCCCGCCGCACCTGGAGGCTTGACTTCATGTAGCGCAGCGAGCAGTGCGTTGACGACCGAGTATGACAACATGCGTCTGAATTGCTCTTGCCTCGAAGACTCCTCCTTGCGTTCATCGTGGGATGGGTCGTCACTGGTGAGAACGTCTTTGAGGACGCCTCTGACCTTCGTGTCGAGGACTAGCACTGGGCGTGGCTCTGCATTCTGACTCTGGTTGGGCGTGGGACTGCGCAGTGATTGTGCAGAGAGAGAGGTTGGAGCTGCCATTACCAGGGCAAAGAGTGGCATACGGAAGCGGCAGGTCTCGTCTTTGTCGCTTGTCGCCGCGTCGGCGCCGCCGACGTGCACAGCTGTGCGCGATGAAGGCAAGTCGTCGGTCATTGGAACCAGGTGTAATCACCTTGTGGGGCCAAGCGAGTCTTGAGGTGAGGTCGTATCGGTCAGTGCGGCGAGGGTTGTTGCAATCGAGGGTATGGACCAGCGAAAACAGACGGCTCAGAGTGGTGGCGTGTGTCAAGGAAGCAAAGGAGGCTGGAGGCCGTCAATTTATCCAGGCGGCTCTTACGCTTCGACGCTGGAAAGAGTCCAGCGTAGTGCGCCCAAAGGCAGCGAGGACGCGCACACATCTTGTGGGCGGCCGATGTGTGCGGCCATTCTTGGCTGGGGCTCGCTGACCAGGCCAGCAGCTCGGCGCCGTTGCCCTTGAGCGCTTCAGGCAGTGTCCAGAGGGCGCAGTCGAGGCGGCTCGCCTGGCTCTTGACTCACTCAGCGATCAAGCAGACTTGGAATCGGTATGACAGGGTACGCCATCTCGGTGTCCGTAGCTGAATCGAGTGTGATACGTCACAACGGAACGCCCCAGTTGAGTGCAAGCAAGGAGAGGGTTGGCCCCGCGAACGCGAGCCTCTCTCCGCCCCGCCGGAGCCGAAGCGCTGACCTCGAGGCCCCGCCGCGGGCCGACTTTTTCCGCTCTTCGCACGGGCCAAGAGTCGAGGCCGCGCGTCTCCACACGCGCACGCACGGCTGAGGCAATGGCTGCAGCGAACGACGTGCGAGGCGCAGGTGCTGGGGCGACTTGACTGGGCGGCTGCTGGGCGTGTCTCAACGGGGGCGAGGCGGACGGCGACAAGGCGAGATCAGGTCAGGGTCGAGCCAAGAAGACGACGCAAGCGAGGGCGAAGTTGCCAGGCGAGATGAGGGAATTCGGTGATGACCAAGACGGCGAGGACGAGAGGCTACGCGGCCCTGATTCATCTCGCGCCTTGATCCAGAGATTCATCCGGGCGTGAGACGCTTCTTCCCACAGTCATCCTCCCACTATCTTCCACCGGCGACCACCATTTTGAGTTCCGCAGACGCACCCACGCCGATCACACACCCCGCCACACACACACACACACACACACAACA
This sequence comes from Quambalaria eucalypti, assembly GCA_004016185.1. Lineage (NCBI taxonomy): Eukaryota > Fungi > Basidiomycota > Exobasidiomycetes > Microstromatales > Quambalariaceae > Quambalaria > Quambalaria eucalypti. The sequence goes on from RRYC01000151.1 coordinate 21,102, forward strand.
CCAACCATGTCGTCCACCATCCAAGCACCCACCTACGACCCCAAGAAGATGCAGTTCAGGCATCTCGGTCCCTCGGGCCTCCGCGTCTCCCTCTTCTCCCTGGGCGGCTGGCTCACCCTGGGCGGCTCCGTGTCCTACGACCTCACCGAGAAGATCGTCGGCGAGGCCTACCGCGCCGGCGTGACCACCTTTGACACTGCGGAAGTCTACTCCAATGGCGAGAGCGAGAAGGCAATGGGTCGCGCCATCAAGAACCTCGGCATCCAGCGCTCGTCCGTCGTGCTCATCACCAAGATCTACTTTGGCTGCGGCGGCACCGACCCCAACGCCACTGGTCTCAGCAGGAAGCATGTCATTGAGGCGGCTGACCAGTCCCTCGAGAGGGCCGGAGTCAAGTACTGGGACGTCATCCTCGCCCACCAGCCTGATCCCACCGTCCCCATGGAGGAAGTCGTACGCGCATTCAACCGCCTCATCGACAGCGACCGCTGCTTCTACTGGGGTACCTCGTCCTGGTCCGCAGAGCAGATCACCGAGGCCACCGAGGTTGCCAAGCGCCTCGGACTCATCCCACCCATTGCAGACCAGCCGCAGTACAGCATGCTCCACCGCGAGCCCCTCGAGAAAGAGTTGCTGCCCGTCTTTGACAAGTTCAAGTGAGTGGCAGGGCAAATCATTGGAGCATACCGCAGAAGCGTGGAAATCACATGTCTGACCCACCCACACCTCGCTCACCTTTCCCCGCCCTACCCGCAGCTACGGCACCACCATCTGGTCTCCCCTCAACTTTGGCTTCTTGACGGGCAAGTACAACAACGGCATCCCCGCCGGCTCGCGCTTTGACCGCGAGAAGAAATTCTTTGGCTCCGCCGCCGAGGCCCTTTCGACACCCGAGGGCAAGGCTAAGATCGAAAAGGTCAAGGCGCTCACCAAAATCGCCGAGGAGAAGCTCAACTGCAAGATGGCGACCCTCGCCATTGCCTGGACGGCACTCAACCCCAACGTCTCGACGTGCATCCTGGGCGCATCGACCGTAGAGCAGCTCGAGCAGAACCTCGCCGCACTCGACGTGCTCCCCAAGCTGCAAGGACCAGAGGGCGCGGCAATCGTCAAGGAGATTGAGGACATTCTCGACAACAAGCCGCCTGCGCCCGTCGTCAAGAGGCCCTTGAACTAGGCGTGCTCGTGCATACAACCGCCAACGTCAGCTTAGCAGGGAAAATTTCACAAAAGGCGTTCAGATGATGGAAGGAGAGAAGGCATGTAGCTAGCAATTGTATGCGCAATGACGCAGATGGAGCATTCACGCTATTGATTCGACGAAACGCAGAAACTTGATATCCGTTGGTCCGATGTGTTTGAATTGCCCATTCGCGCCCCATCAGCTCGTCCGCTAATGTTGGATCTTTTGTAACCCTCATCGTTTACGACACTGTCCAACGGACGTACGGCATACACGCTGTCTTCCTGACTGCGATGTTTACAAGCGCCTCTGTTACGCTTCCAACTGAGTCTTGGCCAGCTTGTGTTTCCTTCCATACAGAGTCTTGGGGTCTCCATGCCTCTGTGCGAGGAGCCTGTCTGCAGACCATTTGATGCTGGACGCTGGACCAGTCGATATGACAAGCCGAGGAGTGGCCACCGAAGGGGAGGCTCGCCCTGTACTTTGGGATGCTTGAGGCGTAGAAGCCGCACAGCGCAAGGTAGGGTTTGCGGGGATGCGATGGCCCCGCGTACAGTCGCACATATCGTCGTAGATTCGTTTCTACGCTCTGGGCTCGATTCGAGCGATGAGCACCTCGAAGGCGATGCAGGCATCTTTCCAGGATTCCTCACGAGAGGAAAAGAAGGGTTCAGTGGTGGGAGAGACTATCTTGCCAACAGTGTTGGCCCATCCTCTGGGAGATTGAGCGAAGATGATAGCCAGCGTGGCTGTGTACTAGGCAAGCCAACTGGAGTCGCTCAAGGTGGGGATGTGGTCGAGGCTGTTGCAGCAGGGCATGGTGAATCAGACGCTTGTTGCCTAATCTTGAGAGTCGATCTCGAGTCTCGTCTGGGGAGACGACTTGCTGCGGGCCTGGTGGTGGATTTCAGGGAAGACGACCTGCAGGCAGGCTCGGACATCTTCTCGTTCGCAAAGGCTGGAGTAGAAATGTCCTCGAAATCGGCCGCCTCGCTGGCGTCTGGAAGTGCATCAGATGGCCGTGCTCGTGTAGCCGACGTCTTCCTGAAAGAGCTCAGCGTCTCCTTGCATGCATGGGCGTGGTGCTGCGCATGTGTGGGGCTGCCTGCGGCTGCTGATTTGAGGTGCCCTTCTTCCCGCCGAGAGTCCTTGGTCCCTCTTGCCAGCATGCTAACCCGAAGTAATGATCGAGGTGCAGGCGCATACACGCTCTTGCCACAGCGATTGATCGGCCCAAAGACGCCGAGATGCTTGACCTGTGGGCCCTGGTATGCTGCCGATCTCCCTGCACGATCTCCCTTTGTATTCGTAGCTTGATGCGCCCGAGTCTCTCTTGCACTTGCGGCTCGGCCCCGCAGAAAGACGGAGGCGGCGAAGGGTCTCTTGCTCCATCATGATCGCTGAGAGGGTGGAAATTGCTGGTAGCCAAAAGGGTAACTGAAGACTTGAGGTTGTGGCTGAAAGGTGGGCCGGGGACCATAGAAGCCTTGGAGCGCGAGGAAGACCCTGCGTGGGTGGTAGGGGAAGTACGTTTCGTGGCTGTGTCCACGGCGGACGTGGGTGGGTGTGTCGAGTGGTCTTGCCAGGCCCAGTTCGATGGCGCCGCGCTCGATGTGGGGCCAGTCGGCGGGCTCAACCTTGGCCACGAGGATGTCGAGGGCCTTGACAGCCTCGTCCCAGAGGTGAGCGTGCTCCTCTAGAAGGCAGTTCTCGGGCAGGGTGGTGGCGCCCATGATCATGCCCCACCCCTTTCTTGTTGTGATGAAGACGGACAGGAGGATGAGACGGTGCCATGTGTCCCAGTTGGTCTCGTTGAGCATGGGGATATGGCCCAGATTTGGCATGGTGTCGCGGGCGTGATGAGGGTAACGACCGACGGGATGGGAAAGTAGGATGGGAACATGTTATCGTCGAAAGAGATCCGTGGGCGGGACTCTCTTGAACCTTGTCTGTCACCAATCGTAGTCGTGTGAGTGGCTGTGGCTGTGAGCTCGGCACTTCGTTGCGCAGTCGGCTGAGGCGCCGCAGCTGGCAAAGTGCCGCCGCAAAAGAGCAACAAGCATAGCGTTTGCCAGCGTTACAATTTACTGTAAGTAAGTCCATGCAAAACGCAGAGTAGAGGCAGACATAAAGCAACATGTTGCTGTCGGCATTCGAGAACAAAGGGTGCCTGGCCAGCCAGCCAGCCAGCTTTGGGTGCCCGTGCCTCGCCTGCCTGTGCGTCATGCCCCTCCCTCATGCGCCAGCCGCTCCCACTCTTTCCCTTCTCAGGGCGGAACGCCAAGTTGCTCCTACTCCTCGTTCTGCAGGCGCGAGATGCGCTCCTCTGCCCCGCGTCCCGTCACGTGATGGCGGTGGTGATCGGCTACAGCCAAGCGAAGCGTAAATGACGCTTTGACAGTCGACTCTGACTCTGAGTTTGATTTGACGCTTGGCCCGGGCAGTGCCTCACTGACTCGAGGAGCGCCATCTCACTCGGACGTAAGGAGAAACGAGGACAAAGGAGTCGGACGTGAATGCCGGTGGTGTATGTGAATTTTTTGCGCTCGCACGCTGCCATCCGAAAAAGAGACGAGGGCGTTGAGACAAGTGAGATGGGCAATCCTGGACTGTTTGACAGCAATATCGATGGGCACTTCTGGATCGGAGCGTCTCCCCGCCTCCTGCCGCACGCGCAGGGCAAGATGCAGCGGGACCTCGGGCCCATGTCTCGCGGACCTCCGGCGCAGCAGGCCTCCGATCGTCGCTTGAAAGAGACACAAGACAGAGCCCGAGAGACTCAGGGTTCCGGGTTACAGTACAATACAGGCCGATGAGGCCGTCAATGCCGGCACAAGGCGACCGAGTCTTTATGGGCAGAGGGCATGGCATAGTCCACTTGGCATTGACAAAGAAATACATAGGGCAGGCAAGGATGACTCATGAGCGCGGTGACCATAACAGCGAGGGAGACATTTGAATCGAACAAGCGTAGCCGGGGCAGAGGATTGCTCTCATGCCTGTGTGCGTGTGCGAAAAGCGCGCGTATGCGTGGCCTGCTGCGCGACAGCTCAGCGAACTGCCTCCTGGCTTTGCCGACTAGTCTGCGTCTCTGACGCTGGCATGTGAGCCCAGTCGGTTGCCAGCTGAGCACAGGTGCGCTGCTTTTGAAAAGAGAGAGCCGAGTCAGACGCGAACGGCAGTGCCATACAGGTATGGTATCTCTGTATGCTCACCGCTTGCGAGATAGAGTTGGCAGTTGGTGGGCTCACGGGCATGGCTTAGTTGACTCGGGCCATTAGTACCCCGATCCCTGTCATCCCCTCATTCCCACGGATCCTCCGAGGCGCTGAGTTGCCCAGCAAATATGTCCGATCCAGTCCGCGTCTTGGCAGAAGAGATACTTGCCGGGCTGTGTTGGGCGCTGCGTCATCGTCGAGGGTAGCACGGCCTGGACTGCCGTCTGACGTGCAGGTGTGGACGAGTCGAATCTCAGGCAGAGACAATCGAGGAGGGAAGCCAAGTGAAGACTGCGTTACTAGTGCGTTACTTGTGCGTTACTTGTGCGCTGCTGGTGCGCCGCTGGTGCTTGGTAGTGCGCTGCTTGCCGCGGAGTCGGATGACGTTGTGGGTATACGGTGGGAAGAGGCGGGGACATTTCGAACCCCGTGCATCTTTGCGCAGGGAGCGCGGGGCGAAGTTCCTCATATAACAGTGCAGCCGTGTTTGCGCTGGGCCATGCTCTGAAGTGCCATCCAAACAGAGCGAGGGTGGTATTTGTACCAGGGCTGCTTCTGGTTCTGCTCGCACCAGCGATCAATCCGGATGTAATCCTCGGGCTTGATGCGATCGACGATGATATCCAAGGCCTTGCAAGCTTCGTCCCACAGCTCCGCGTTTTCGTCTGCGAGGGCATCCGCGGGCAGCTCCCTCCTGCCTTGAACGATCTCCAATCCAATCTTTGTGTGGTCGTAGATGACCAGTAGAATCAGCTCCTGCCATGTATCCCAGTTGGTTTGGTCGAGGATGGGGACGTCTGATAGCTTCGGGGCCATGGCGAAGTCTGGTGGGGGTGGGGAGCGTCGAATGGGTGCGGGCGAGTCGCGGCGAAGAGGGGAAAGGAGCAAAGTGGTGGACAAGGAAGAAGAAGAGACGGTATTGGAGACGCGGCGTTCCCGCCTCTCGGAAGACGAATCTGAGTCCAACACGTCCAGGTCTCAGAATGTATGCAGCATTGCAGGCGCTCCTGGCCTCCACCCACGCGAGATGCGTACGCGCTGGCGCTTCGACTTCCCAAGTCAACCGTGGCATCGTACAAATGCCCCCCATAACAACACAAACTGGTGTTACCAGTATCGCAATTCTTACGTGAGGACGAAAACAACCGTCAGTTCACCTGATACCTTGGTGGTTACCATGCCAAGAAAAGCCCCTGAGGCGGTCGGAGCCACTTCGGATCCGAACAGCAAGGCGAGGGCCTGGTGGGTGCCCCGTGCGAGCTTCTCGCTCTAGTTTGCTTCCGCAGTTCGCGTTGCAGACTTGAACGAGGCTTCAGAGCCGCACCATCAAGCGATAGCTGCGAAGTGAGGCAGTCAGTCACTCGCAATGGCGAGGGAATCGCCGTGCAGACGGGCAGACCGACTCAGCTTCGACGTCCTAGGCCGCGCCTGTGTGTGGACTTGATCTCGACGCCAGAGCAAATGAGGTCAGCCAGCCGCGCCCGCCAGCCAAACAAGCCGCCGCCGGGACTGAGACACACCGCCAACAGGTCCGACGGCTGCGCCGGCTGGCCCACCGAGCGCAAGCATCGTATAAATCAGGCGCTCTACCTTTGACCACCTTTCTCAGCGCTCCCTTCTGGCAGACTCGACCTCGTCTCGAGCCCCCTTTTCCCCGCTCACCGTCCATCGTTTCTAGCCATGAGTAGCCCAGCTATCCCACCCCCACGCCACAAGGCCTCCTTAGGCATGATTCCCCAGAGTCGCTACCAGCTCACTCCGCGATGCGTCATGTTTGTCGCGTATCAGCCTCTTCCTACGCTCTACGCCTGGATTGACAGCAGGAAAGACTCCGCAGTCTTTGGCCAGAGTCCTATCGCGACAGTCCTCGACCACCCTCGGTGCATCCGAGGTTGGAACTTCGACATGGACGACGCCATCGAGTGGCAGCCCCGAGACGAAGTCGGGTTACCATTTGGCCTCGACGACAAGGATGCTCGCAACTTTGCGCCATTGATGCCGCAGTTTGCGCCCTCTATTGGACCGATCCCGGCAACCGGGATGCTCTCGATGAATTGCAAGAGCTACCTCGAGCGTACTTCGCCTCTGATGCGAGCAACGTGGTTCGAAATGTTCTGCACAAGCAGACACCCAACGCCACTTGAAGCTGCCGCCATCATGGACTTCCCCGGCGCCATCCGCGGCTGGGACTTCAACAGGGACGCTCCCATCACTCACGACCAATGGATTCAGCTTCTGGTCCCACAAGTCAGCGCTATCCATCATGAGAAGGATGCTCCCGCGACGCCCGCAGCTCTGCCAAAGCTCCCTGCATTCGAAAAGGACCAAGTCGCTGCTCCAGGGCACGGTATTGACTCAACGCGAACGAAGCAGACTGACCCTGAACGAGCCGCCGATGCTTCCAGGTCTAAACCCGAGCCGTTGTTCGAGGAGCAGATGAGCATGCTTGACCTTCTCGAATCCAACCTTTGCAACCTCGATATGGTGAAGCCAGCACAGCCGGCTGACGTTCAGCCTTGTATTGAAAAAGACCAGTCCACCCCGCACGTCAAGTACGATCGATCCGCCACAGGGCACAGCAACTCCAAATTGGAAGACAGCACGAAGGCGATGCAGTCCGCTCTTGACAAGCTTGCAAAGCAGCTGGCTCGTCATGCTCCCGGCAATGCCTCCGGCGAGCGCGGCAACGTGTCGGCAGGATCCACGCTGAACCCGCATGTAACCCCATTCTCTGTGGTGCAAGTCCCATGCGACCAAATCGGCGACGACGCGAAGTGGAACAATCTCTGGAGGATGAATGCCCGCGCCTTGCAGGACTTGCACAAGGTCTGCACTTCGCTTGCCTCGGATGCTCTGGCACTCAGGCCACAGCAGCAAGCCTTATATGAACGAGCCAAAGTCTGCAGCTTGCTCGCCTCCAGCTTGCTTGAGCGGGAGCAAGACGACTCGACCAACCGCTCGGTCCGCGACAACCAGACAAAGTCTGCCGCAATTGACGATCCAAAATATACGACTCTTGGCCTCCCCTGCGTTGGCAGCAAGAGCAAGCATGCCCTGCAAGAGGAACAGCCTAAGCAGCGCACCTCGGAGCCTCGCGTCATCGCCTTCTGCGTGGACAACGTTCCCAAGGCAAAGTCGAACACCCAGACGACTGGACCCTTGGGCACGCCTCATTTCCGCGAAGGCCCCGCTACGACGGCGACTCCATCACTGGAGGGCAACATGGTCCAAGCCATCGAAAGAGTTGTTGGGATTTGCGAGTCGCTCCAGGCAAGGATCTCGGCGCTGGAGCAGGAGCGACTGCGGGACGCTTCGCTCATCAACAACAAGCGATCAGTCGCGCCGTCTGCGCAGGCGTACACCGCGGAAATCGACGACGAAGAGCGCCTCTCCACGCCAAGTGCTGTAACGGAGGCATCAGACACTCCAGCATTCTGCGGCGCACAAGGCCGAGCGCCCAGGCCCGAATCGTCTCCGTTCACCGAGCACAGCGAGGAGCCCGGCGACACAAAGAACTCGACGCAGGCCTGGGCTTGTCTAGGGGAACACCTGCGCTCGATCGCGCAGCACTTCGACGGCTCTAAGCCCGAAGAGCTCGACGAGTTCCTGGCGCGCCTCGAACTTTACTACGGCGCCTATCCGCAGGACTTTGCTGGGGCAAGCCCGCAGGCCGAGGACCGCAGGTTGACCTATATGCTGCTCAACACGCGCGGCCAGGCCTTTGCTTATCTTGAGCCAGAGGTTGAAGCATTCCGCCGCAAGGAAGCGACGTACGCTCAGGTCTTGGAGGTGTTTTGCAGGGCATACACCAACCCTTGCAAGGCAGAGAATGCCTGGCACCAGCTCGGCAATCTTTGTCAGGACGGCAAGGATGTAGCTACCTACAATCTCGCCTTCCGAGCGGCGATGAAGGACATGGGCGGCCTAGACTTGGCCAAACTTGGGGAGATCATCCTCATCCTAGAGTACAAGCGGGGCCTCTCCGAGACCGTCACGAACGCCATGCTCAATCGCGTTTTCGACGTCACCTCGTTGAAGGCGTGGCAGGAGACGGCCCATCAGGTCTACATGCACCACAAAGCGGTCATGGGGCCAGAAGTTGCTGATCAGCAGGAACTGGATCCGGACGTCCTCCCATATGAAGATGAATACTGAGCCCTCAGTGTGCCCCTCTAGGATAGGTTGATGCAAGCGACAAGACACCGAGCAGGGAGCCTCATTTTGTCCTCAATTGTCTCCCTCTGAAACCTCGCCGATACAGCTGTAATGTCAGGATGTCTGGCTCCTTTCCTTGATTTCGTCGACCCGAGAAGACTGGCACTTGCGATCGTCTCCTGTCCTAGGTGTACTTGTTTTCCGCCGCTGTGTCCCCTCTCAGACTTTCCTGCGCTGGGTAGCTCCAGTCCCGAGAATGAATGTCGCCATGGCTGATCGACCTGCCTGGACTGTCGAGTGACAGCTTGCTCTGTGAGTCCTCCCATGGAGGTGGTACGTAAAAGAAGTTGACATCGCGAGCGCCATTGGCTGCCTTTGTGTTCCGTTGTCCCCAATGTCTCTGCCCAAAAGCTTCCGCTCGCTGGACGGAAGCAATTGATACTCCGCGTTGCGCGCGCGTGTAATTATCCTCAACTTTGACGCTGCGTTTGTGTTTCAGCCAGCGCGTCTTCCTTGCTGCTCCAATCATATCCCTGTTGCATCAGTCCCACTAAGCTCCTTTGACAACGCCATGCCTGATACCTGGCAACCGCAGCAGTACGATGCATCCTCAGGGCACCATCCTCCAGGCTCGCAGTGCCTCACGCGGCATTGCAGAGATTTTGTCTGTGGCCTCTCGGCCCGGCTGGCAGGAAGAGGCCAAGGAAGTCATGGGAGATCGACAGGAAGCCGTTGAGTAGACGAAGACGAAGCCGCTGAGTGGCCTCCTCTCGCTGACGATACATCTGTCGTGGGCATCTCCGCTCCAGCGAATGGTGCTATTGGGATCTAGGATCGTCCGGGACTGGTGGACATACGTGGCGCTCGCGCATTCAGCCAAATGTCTCAACACGTCACGATTCCGCTCAAGCTCCCGCAACCCGCAGTCCAACGCAAGATTGTTTGGCCATCTAAGCTTGTTTCCCAAATCATCCTCCAGTTGATCTCTTTGTAAATGAGGCGCACCGGCACAGGTTGCCCTGACCACGGAACGCTACGTGATGCCCAACTCGAACATGGTCAACGTTCAAGAGCCTCAAATTTGGTGCATCGAGGACAGGCTGGCATTGCGCCTCGTCATTGAAGACAAAAGGTGTGTGGAGCAAGGGCTTCACACCTCAGATCGAATCTGAACAGCGTGAGCACTCCACCGCGATATAAGCCGTCTGAATGGGACTCGAGGCAAATCGGCTGTATTGGCTGTACGCTGCTTGACCGCGGGGGCTGCTTCTTCCTTTGGCTGTGGCCCGCCGCGATGAGAATCGGAATGGGCAGAAGACCCACGAAAATGAAGTTCGAAGAACAATCGCGAAGGCTTGCTCGAGTGCGAGTCGATTTCGGAATGCAGGTGCCGACGACATTGAGGGACAGATGCGCGCGCGCTTTACTCTGGCCGTCACTTCCTTGTCAGCCGGCTGTCAATGAAGTCAGTGCGCGTCTTGATAAGATGCCATCGACTGGCCTACCCCAAGGCAATTCTCTTTACGACTTTGCCTTGCAGCTGAACCATTGCATCTTCGCGATCACTACAACACAGCAAGATGTCGCTCCACCCATTTGCAAGCACCTGGAGATGGCAGACAGATCAGTACGAAGCTTCGATAGGACCGACACCGTACCGGGGAAGCGTGCCCAAGGACTGCAAGACATTCGTCAACGGTCTCCCCGGAGACATTCTCAAGGAGTGGCTGAGACAGGCTGGGTGGGCTTGGATTCCCAAGAAGCGCCAGCAGGTCATCAGCGAGGTCCTCGGATATCCTGAGACGATTCGTGGCTGGGACTTTCACAACAACAAGCCTATACGCCCTTGGCCCTTCTGGGATCCTCAGTGGGCTGAAGTTGTCAGATTGCGCGCCCACGGATTCACACGCAAAGAAATTACCCGCCACCTAGCTGCGTCTACCGCTGGTCCCTTCCTAAAGAAGTTACCAGCCCGAGATGACGGTCGTGACAGCACCCCTATGAGCGCCGAAACGGCAGCAGCAGTCACACCGACTCATGCGGACAATGCGCCAACGCCCCAGCGTGCGCGAGCGGAGAACCCAGATGCTCTCGCCAATGATGCATACGCGAAGAGAACCATTCCCGGCGACTACGAGGATGGAACAGCAATTGCCTTGCTGCGTACCGACGTCGGAGAGGTGCCGACCAGCTCCGAGGACCAAGTTGCGCCTGAAACAGAGGGCGCTTACACCTCTACGACTGATGCAGCTGGGCGACCACTCGAGGCACTGGATCTTTTCTTCTCGACCGCTTACGATGAAGAGGGCGTCCTTTTCTGCAGCGGCGAGCTGGATTGCAGCGGCGAAACAGACTTGAGCCAGCAAGAGTTACAAGAGTTCTACGCTTCCCCAGTCGACTTTCAGGAGCACCCGGCAAATAGCGTCCTTGGCTTTGACGACATCGACTCCCGAGAGACGAACTGCTTTGCGTCCAAGGCCGAAGTCTAGCTCAAACTACTCGTAAGAGGTCGTCTCTGTACTTGGTGCGACTCCGGGAGTGGCACGTCGTCTTGTACACTGGCGCGGTGGTGCACCAGAGTTGTCCGAGAAATGTTACTTATAGCAAAGAACGGCATTCTCCTGTTGGGTCATGGGTCAACTCTTAGCTCTTGGGTTAGATCGAATTGAATCTCAATATACTTATAACGAGTTCATCCCGATACAGCATGAGGATATAGGCGGTGGGATTCTGTTGGCGGCAACCAGGCCGATCAGGGCGACACGATTGGATTCCCTCGCGTCAGGAGTTCGCGGCGCCCGCTAGGGTGAGGGGACCTTGGTCCCCATGCTTTCTTGCATTTACACCGACAAGTCGATTGCAATCTCCGCGCAGTCCATCAGGCTTCTTCCGCAAGCGATGCTCAGAATCTTTGCTCTCTACCGCAAGCACCCGCAGTGTCAGGATCTATGGCTGGCGGAGAGCAGGGTCAGCTGACGGAATGGCACAAGCTCCCGCGCGCGCATGAATTAGCTTCCGTTGTGTCACAGTCAGACAAGGCGGGAGACATCCATTTGCCCACCCTCAGCTTTCTATCCTACGTGGTAACGCTCCTTTCTGTCCCTGCTGAGGGTCACAAGCGTCCAGGAACGAGCTTCTGGGCAAAGCCACCGCTACCAAGGCACAGCCCGCTTCAAGCTCAACCTGAAAGCACCATGACCGTCACCCACTGGCATCCTGAGCAGTACGATTTCTCCGAAGGCAGCGCGCCGCAGAGACAAGCCTGCCTCACTCCCGAGGCGATCGCATTTGTGAGATCGCTACCTCGAGAGATTCTCCTCGAATGGCTTCCCGTCGGCCAGGCCCGAAATAGCAAGCCAGTTCCAGACGCCACCGCCGCAGTCCTTGCACGTCCCGACTGCATCCACGGCTGGAACTTTGACAAGAATCAGCCCATTCGAGACTGGCACTACAACGATACGAAGTGGCGCAGACTCATGACGCTCCGAGAGGCTGGTGTCATAGACGAGGCAATCGAGGAAGCGCTCGGCATCACGCCCATGGCGGAAGATCACGACCACTGCAAAGAAGGTGTGCCATGCCGATACAGGACTGAAGCTACGGCGGGCCAAGGTGGCCAAGCTCATCGCAGCACGAAGGGTGAAGCAGAGGCGTCCGAAGCCGGAGCAGCCCGTAAACATCACCCGCGTTCTGAACCCGGTACCCGCGTTGGCGCTAGTGAAGATGCGGCCTTGGGGCAGAATGTCAAGAGTAGTCAGACGGCTTCGGAGAGACTGCAAGAGTACATGCTCGCTTCAATCCCCAAACTCGACGGCTCAAAGCCAAGCGAGCTCGACATCTTCTTGTCTAGACTCGACCATTACTTTACTAGGTTTCCGCAAGGGTTCGAGCTTGCAACGGCACAGGGGCAGCAGGAACGGCTCCTATACACCCTGACGGCGACTGAGGGTCAAGCCTATCGCACCCTAGACACTCATGTCCGCGCGTTCCTTCGCCAGGAGAAGACATACGACGAGGTCCTCAACGCTTTCCGCGATGACCACAAAGGCCCCCATGAAGCTGACTGCGCCGAGCGCCAGCCGTATCCCCTGACCACGTCCAGCGGAGTTGACCTAGATGCCTACGACATAATGTTTGCGCACGCCAAAGCAACTCTTGCAAGCTATGGCGGCGGTTCTCATGAAATGGCAGAAGCGTTGCTCGCACTCATTTACCAGAGCGGACTGCCCAAATCCCTCTCAGAGAAAGCCTGGGAGAAGCTTGCTCAGCGAGACTTCTGCGACTGGACGCTCGCGGAGTGGCAGGCCGAAGCGAGGACAGTCCAACAAGAAGAATCCGAGTCCTCCCTTCTCCGCCTCGCTGATGACCCAACCATCGCTTCCAGCTCGAGTGCAACCACTGGCGCTACGTAAGGCCGCCGTCCTGCCCTGATGGTTCGCGCGAACAGTTGAGGCTGCTCCTCGCCCGACGAAGCGTGCGGGCACTCCTTAGAGGAACCATCACCTTGACTCTTCAAGTTTCAAATTCGAGCCAAGGAACAAGTCGCAAGAATCTTTCTCCATCTCACTTCGGCTTTGCGCCCCGCGAGCCCCTGATATCGGTCGGGGCAAGGTCAGCATACACGAGACCCTCAACCGGCATTTCCATAACAGGCTTGCATTGCGACGCCTTTGTTTGGCTTCCGTATCCCAGAGTTCGACTGTACCAAGGGAAATTTCGTGTCAGATTAGGCTGCCCAGGGTGAAACGCATCGTGGGCATGCAAGCATGGCGTGAGCTGATTGGCCTTGCGTGCGATGATGACTATATGCTGCTTGACCACGCCGTACGGATTTCGGACAAGTCCCGCTCCTAAACGCTCGGAGGCAGTCTCGTCAATTCTCGAGGAAGCATCTCAGCGGCTTCATGGAAGGCGCGTAGACTTCGGAAGGCAGGTGCCGCGACACGGCCCATTCTGAGGAAGAAATGAGCGCGCACATTACTCTGGCCACTGCCTTTGTGTCAGTCGCAGCTCGACGACACCGAAGCCAGCAACACAGTCGGGTGGTTGACATTTGACCCTCATTGTGACTTCGCACTCGTCGGTGCAAAACCTCACCCCAACCCAAGGAACACCGGCGAATTCATCTGCAAGAATGCGCTACTGGCATCCTGATCAGTACGAAGGGTCTGTAGGGCAGACACCCCTCCACGGAAAGCTCAGCAAGGGCTGCAAGGCCTTCGTCAAGGGCATGCCAGCAGGCATTTTACGCCAGTGGCTGCGACGCGCTGGAGACCGGGACCCGCCAACGAAGCACTCAACCGCGGTGTGCATCATTCTCGGCCACCGACAGAAGATCCGTGGCTGGAATTTCAACAAGGACAAACCTATTCGCAGTTGGCACTATAACGACCTCAAATGGGCGGCGCTCATCAGCGCACGCAACCGAACTCTGGTCGGCCACCAGACCAAGAACGTCGGCGACACACCTCAAGCTGCTCCACAGCCGGTCTGCGCAGTCCCGCAACCTCAGCAGTCACATGGGCCAGGCCACGCTCACCATGCGACTCCAGCTGTCCCACGGCTGACCGATGTAGCATTGCTACCACAGCATCCACAGAACGCACAATGTGCCACCACAGTGAGCACATCCGTGGCATTGGCAACTTTGGCGAAAGCTGCGCCTATCCAGCAGCAGCCGCAGGCATCCTCGGGCAGCGCCAATAGTGTTCCCTTGACCAACAGTATCGGCGCGCACGAAGCTTTGTCAAAGGACGTCGCCAACGCAATGGCATCTCAGCTGCCTGGGACCACGCGAGAGGGCCAGTCGAACTTGGATTTCGACAGGAGGCGACTTCGGCCCGAGCGGCTGACAGCGACATGGGCGCAGAAGAATCATCGACCGTATCGGTCCTCACCCTCGACGTCAACGAAGAAAGCCTCCTTAGCCGCGATACCGAAGACAAGAGCCGCAATGTTCAAAACGAAGACTTCTCCGCCTCCACCTTCTTGCGAGAACACTTGATGGCCAATATGCGCAAGTACGATGGCTCCGAGCCAGAGGAGGCTGAGATCTTCGTGTCCAGAATCGAGCGATACGTCGACACTCTCCCAGAAGGCTTCGAGAGGACCAGCAGACAAGGACCAGAACGACGATTGCTCTTCATGCTCGCGTACACTCGAGGTCAAGCCTATCGTGTGCTCGATCGCCTGATCAGTGGGTTCGAGCGCAAGGAGATAACTTATGAGTCGGTCTTGGCTCACTTTGAGGTTGCCTTTCATCGCGACACTGGGATCCGAGCTCAGGAGTAAGAAAGAAGTCAGCGCAGGACTTGGCCACCCCCGAGCAAGTCAAGCGATGCGCTATCCGTCGACCGCACCTCTCAAATGCTCTTCAAGATGTTCGTGTTCTCTGCCGCGACTCTTTCGATTGTCGCAATGCATGTCTTGACAACGATGCCCATGGATACTCGCGGTATTGCTGCGCCGAAACCGGCTCCGACCGCACTCTTTTCTTTCCGCACCTTCCTCTGAGCCACCGAGCTTGATGGTCTCGATCCCTTTCTACATGTCCGTTTCACGCCTTGCTCTGTTTCACTTACACACAAGTGAGAGCCACCAAAGCGCAAGCTTGGCTGCTCAGTTCATCTGTATTTCATGTCGTTCGACAGAAATTGTCAATTCCAAACCTGTCTGTTGAGCACCAGCCGATCGGAGGAGCTTGAAATGTGCATGCCTTGGTGCTCCGGTGCTCTGCACAAGGGGCGAGTATGGGGCCCGGGCGCATCGGCACGCGGGACAGCCACGATCAGAGCTTGATGGGGCCAAATGGCGCTTTGGCCCTGCCGCGCGAGGTCGCGTCACGAGCGGGGTATAAAGTGGCCGGAGTGGAATCTTGGGCGCCTGCTCATCAAATCGCGAGCAGTTCCTTCACTCCTACTATCTAAGTACTTTTCTCAACAACGCCATCGACTGGGACTCGAAGCGAGCGCTCCCGCACTTTACTTTTGAGTCGATACTCCTAGCATCATGGACGTCATTCATTGGCACCCTCACCAATACGAACGTTCGAAGGGTCTGGCGCATCCAAACAGAGAGTGCTTGACGCGCGAAGTCAAGGATTTCGTCACACAGTTACCGCCCGCGATACCTTTGTGGTGGCTTCAATGTGCGAATTTACAGCTCACAAACCCTGGAGGTGTCCCCGGCCAAGCCATCCTTTTCAAGCCACACACTATTCAAGGCTGGAACTTTGACTTGAACACACCAATCCGACCCTGGCACTTCAACGACCCTCGTTGGCGCAAATTGATGAAATTGAGGACTTCAGGCCTTTCGAGCGCTCTTGTCGACGAAGCTCTTGACGAAACTCCGATTCCAGAGGACCACACGACCTGCAAAGCTGGCGTGGCATGCAGGTACAGAACCGTCGCGCCGGCAAAGCAGAAACAGCAGTCGCACGGCAGCTCATCCACCAGCGAGAACGACCCAGGAAAGGGCCTCGCTTCTCACACGCTCGGTGATCCCGAAAAAGGCGGAAAAGCTTCTGTCCAGCAAGCCACAAACAAGCATATAGCCACCAAGGGTGATGCCGTTGCCTCGACTGCGCTGCAGCAGCACATGCTCATGGCGCTTCCGACCTTTGACGGTACAGACCCCGGAGCAATGGACATCTTCATGTCCCGACTCAACCACTACTTTGCCCGATTCCCTCAAAGTTTCGAGCTTGCCAGCCAGCCAGGACAATACGAGCGATTGCTCTTCATCTTGGCGGCGACTCGAGGCCAAGCGTACCGTACACTCGACGCAGGCGTTCAAGCATTTATGCGCAAAGAGAAGACCTATGACGACGTCATAAACACGTTCCGTCAGGCCTATGAGGCTCCTTCCTACCGTGACCTTTCCAAAAACAACATTGGCACTAAGAACAACATTGGCACTGGGAACTTCGAGCCGGGAGAAGATTTAGACATCGACGCCTACAACGAAATGTTTGACGAAGTGGACGCAACCGTCCACAACTTTGGATCTGGCTCTGAAGAAGCTGATAAGGCTCTCCTCCTGCTAATCTACAAGTCCGGCCTGCCAACCTCGATGCTGAGCAAGCTTGCCAAACGCAAGTTCGCCCGACAGTCACTCGCCGCCTGGCAGAAGCAAGCCAAGGAGGTTCAAGAAGAAGAGAGGGCAAGCTGCTCGTCTCGATCCGAGGGCAGCGACTGGACCGCTATCTCACAAACTCCTTCGACGCCTTCTGCCTCGGGCTCAGACAACAGTTCGGGCGAGACCGCAGCTTCAACCGTCAAGTGATGTCTCAAGTGATCATGTGGGAGGTACGAGCGATAGCGCTCTCCGACGTTCGCGAAGCCTTTCCTCTCGAGCTCGCGAGACACCGAAAGAGCAATTTCGTCTCCTCGTGCTCCTTCGGAGAGAAGCACTCTTCCCGAATTGTCGTTCCGCTGGTGCACGAGTCGCGCCTGGATAGGGTCAAATACACGAGATCCTCGAGCTACTTTTGAATGACGAACTTGGGTCGCGACTGTCTCATCTTTAGCAGTCAAAGATTTCGCCGCCATGTTGAATACAGCTGTTTGTTCCTCTCAGGCTGGGAAGAGGTAAGCTGTTTACGCCGTGTCCTGGGCAAACAGTGACCTCTATTCCTCATGGCAATGCTCTCCAGAATGGCCCTGTTCTCAGCCGCTTGAGCCGTGTTTTCCCACGCACTCGGTTTGGTGGGAAGCGCGCCATGAGCTGGCGTAGACGGCCGCTACCACAGTATCCGCGTCTGGCTCTACGCGCTCCCGCAATCTCAGCATATATGCTGCTTGACTGCGAGTAATCCTCGCGCTACCTCGATTCGTCTGGCTTGCACCACGCGTCGAGTCTTGTGCGGTGGTGGAATTCCGCGAAGCTCGTAGAACGAAGTCGAAGCTTTGGGCTGCCTGGCCTTCTTCCCGGAAGGGGCGGCAGATTGAGTTCGGGAGCGGAGCGCGCCGCCGCCTTTGTGCCAGCCGCTGATCAAGCACGCCGCGTCGCGTCCCTGTTGATGGCGCCACACCTTGTAACCATCTCTTCTCCAACATCCCCCAACACTCAACTGCTCTCCTCACTTCAATCTGCCAAGATGTCGACCAACGCACCTCCCGCAATGCAACGCTTTCAAGCGAATCAGTACGAGCCCTCTATAGGCCGCATGCCGCACCGAGGTCCATTGTCGACGGAGCTCAAGGCCTTCGTCCGAGGCATGCCCGGCGAGGTGCTCAGGGAATGGCTGAAGCAGTCGGGTCGCAGCATCAAGTCAGAAAAGCATCTCGATCTTGTCATGGTGGTACTTTCGGAGCGCAAGATTATCCGAGGTTGGGACTGGGACAAGAACAAACCCATTCGCCCTTGGGGATTCGACTGGCCACAGTGGGCGGAGCTCGTCAAATTGCGCAACCAGGGATACTCGCGCCACGAGATTACGCGAATCATGGAATCGCAAGAGGGTGCGCTCCAGTCAAAGAGCAGTGCTGTACCACTGCGAAAGCTCGACCAGCCAGGCGACGTCAACACTTCAAGCAACGGGCCTGGAGCCGAGGTCCCCGCCGATGTCTCAACTGGCAAGCAGCAGAAGCAGCAGCAGCAGGATGCAGACGTGGACAAAGAGAATGCCATCGCAAGCAATGATGCTGGCCAACCGGTCCCAAGCGACTCGACGGGCGCCACCGCCAGTCAGCCAAGCGACGTACCCCTCGAGGAGCAGGCCACCGACTGGGAAGACGATTCAGAGGAAGAAAGCGACGGCAGGCCACTTCCTTCCACCGCACCTCATGCACAGTCAGCAGAGCCCGTCGGCGCCCTCTTTCCCGCTTGGTTCAGCGAAGAAAGTCTTACGATCAACATTAATGAACAGGCGCTGCAGGGCCAGATGCAGGGCGAGAGTCAGTCAGGTACCGTTTTTGCCACGCTCAAGACGGATGTCCCCACCAGCATGGGCCGTCGCGCCCCGCCTAAGCCACGTTGCTACAAGATTCCTGGGCTTGAGATCGGCCAAGACACGAGCTCCTTCGAGGAAGTCGACTAGGCGCAAGGAAGAGGCTTGCGATACAGAATGCCGAGGTCTGCGCCTCACTCTGTGCTGCAGTCGACTGCACGACAGCAACCATCAGTCATAGCGAAGCACGCTACGAGACCGTCTTCAACAACTCAACTCTTCACTCCAGCGCGATCCCACAGCCCCTCCCAAAATGCTGCAAAGTACCTAACACGACAAGGCAAACTCGACGACAACGACCACGGCATCCTTCGCGGCTGCTCCGATCGCCCGCTTCCCGCTTCGACGCGACCGATTCCTCAAGCCTTCCGGATGCCTTTGCCAGAACAAGTCTTTG
This sequence comes from Quambalaria eucalypti, assembly GCA_004016185.1. NCBI lineage: Eukaryota > Fungi > Basidiomycota > Exobasidiomycetes > Microstromatales > Quambalariaceae > Quambalaria > Quambalaria eucalypti. The sequence goes on from RRYC01000151.1 coordinate 40,007, forward strand.
TCTCAGTTTGTCCGACTCAGCGCTGTGTCACCGAATTGTGCCGCGAAGCGATCTCACGTACCTCAAATGTGAGAGCTCGATCGCGTATACTTCCCGAAATTTGTTCGCCCCAGAAATAGATCGAGGTTGATGTTCTTCGAGGAGTGTGAGCGGTGTGAGTCCTCGTGTACTCTCGGGTGCCCGTCTTGCAGTCACGGCGGTCCATGACTGGTATCGATCCGAGCTGAGACGGGCAGTCCAGCGCAATGACGCAGGAAGGGAAAGAAGGTTGCAGGGGCAAGTGGTGAAGTCCGCGCGCGTCACAGCGCATGGTCCGTGCGACGCGAATTCCCGCGTGGCTCCATCAGCTGCCTCGTTCCCTCCCTTGGTTCTTCTTCAGCGCCTTCTTGCGTCTTCTCTCCCAACTCCGCCGCATCATCGCCCTCTCTCCCACAGCACTCGTGCTCGCTCTGAATCTAAGTGCCAGTTGGATCGTGAACCTCGTATCCTCGGATGTATCGACTTTGACACCACCGATCCGCTCACGATTCTCTTGAGAGTAACTACAAATCTTCGCACTCAACGTTCCCCAGACGACACTCTCTGCTACAGAGATACTTTTCACGGGAGCAACTTCCCTTCTCGACGTCCTCAGTTTCCGGTGGAGTCGGACCTGGCATGGTATCGACGGCGCCCGAAGCTACTCCGTAGGTACGAGACTTATCAACTACTGCCGCCGACAGGAAGCCATCTCTCTCCAACATGAGTGCGCTCGCGATCAGCCGGTGGCTGATGCATTCGTTCACGGCTATATCAACCTTCAATGGCTCGGATATTGACGAACTCTACATATTTCTCTCGGAGATTTTCCGGCATTTCGTAAAACACCCTCGAGGCTTTGATCTGTCTCGCCGATGGGGTGCGGAGAACCGCTTACTGTTCATGTTGACCTTTACCCGAGGACAGGCGCGCCGCCTCCTGCGCGCCTACATAGAGGCCTTCGATTTCGGAGACTTGACCTACGACGAGATAATGCTCTCCTTCTGTACTGCCTATATCGATACGGACAATGCCGAGCCAGCGCTGAAAGCCCTACACTCGCTGAAGAGAGACATGCGGGATATGGTCAACGATCAGAGCCTAACTTTCGACGATATTGTGGACGGCATGGCGCGTACACGCGCTGATGATGCGTCGATTGGAGACTGGGTCTTTTTCCTCACATATAGGTCATGGTCGCTGCCTATCCACGATGACCCGCTCGAGTCGGACTTCTCGCGAATTTCGACCCCTGCGTGGCGAGCAATTACCTCCAAAGTTCAGCGGCAGCAGTCGGCTGTACTCGCCTGGCAATCAACGGCCATCCTGGATGGAGAGGAAGATGATGGGGAGGAGTTGCAATGGCCACATCCGAGGTGCCAGGAGGACGACCCATCGCCAGAGCAAGCGGCGTACGAGGCAGGCTTCCAGGCAGGCCGTCAAGCGGGGTACGAGGCGAGGTTGCAGTCGAGGTATCGGGCAGGCTATGGCGCTGGATATCAAGCGGGATACCAAATGGACAGTCAGAGCGCCTCAGGGTCGGGACATGAGTCGCAGGATCTGTTGGACGATCAGTGGTGCCGGCTATCGGACGATCAAGGCTCTGCAAGTCCGACTGGCTGAAGTATCAAATTGCTCTGAAAAAATTCATCTTCGAACTCGGCGAATCGTTCGCATCAACGGCTCGGCCCTTGCTCCGCTGCGCCTGCTGCATTGCAAGTCCTGAGGCGATAAGCCATGAGTTTCACTTGTCCCTTTGAACACTAGTCACAATGCCTGAGGATAACGGCACGCAGACAACGGCGCTTTGTTTCAGTCATCGAACGTCGAAGAACAATTTCTAGCAGCACACAGCGCGAGCCGCCTCGGAAGGCAGGAGCCGACAGGACGTCTCGTGAGTGCAAAGGGGAGCGCGCAGTGCCCATACCGTCTCTCTCAGTCGCTGCCCCAGCCCGCATACATTCTCCTCTACGCTGGACCTCGATGAAAGCTCGGAACTTAAATCTGTACCCCCACCTTGGCTCAACCCGACCAACAATTCGCCACACTCCTTGCTTCAATGACGAGATTCTGGAGCCCAGATCAGTATGAAGACTCTCAAGGATCGGTGCCACCACCCTCTCTCTTGAGCGAAGCTTGCCTCCGCTTCGTACGAGGTCTACCCCACGGGGTACTCAAGCGATGGCTCAAGCGCATAGGCTTCGAAGACGTTGCCAGGAAGTCAATTCCGGTCACTGTTATCCAGTACCCTGCCTCTATTCGCGGCTGGAGCTTTACCGAGGACCAGCCCCTTCGCCCTTGGAAGTTGAACGACCCCAAGTGGGTAGCCCTCGCTGCGATGCGGGCGATTGGCTACCCGATGAAGGCCGTGACAGAGGACCGCGCTCATGCCGTAGCAAAAGCCTTTTTCGGGGCAAACTACTGGTCTGGGCCAGACACGGTGCAAGTTTACCAACCTTCGAGCGAAGAAGAGCGTCCTGCAGGTGAACCACGCGTCGTCGCCGACGAGCAGACGCCACCGACCTCGACGCCCTCCTGCACGGCTTATTCCACAAACGGCAGCACTAGTATTGCCACTGTCTTGCAGGAAACGCTCGGTGACTCACCTTTGCCTCGAGGAGATCCCCTGTCGGAGGAGGCTAGGGGCACAGCTACCACCAGCGCCGGAAGCCAGCCGCTGAGCGTTGATGCTCCTTTTCAAGAGACACATGCTCACTTGGCGATATCGCAGGAGGCTTTACCAGCCTTTGACGGTTCGCACCCCGGCGATCTCGACGCTTTCCTTTCATGCGCTCGCCTGCACTTCAGTCTGCACCCTCGTGCATCCGAGATTCCGGAAGTGCAAGAAGAAAGGGCTCGATTGAGCTTCATGTTGCACTATACTCGAGGAACGGCTTTTGCAGTGCTAAGCGAGGAAACACAAGCATTCGATTGTAACGAGAAGACTTACGAGGAAGTCTTAGCAAGTTTTCGTGAGACATTCGCCGACGTCGAAAAAGCTCAGAAGGCATGCGAATGGGCTCGCACTCGTCGAGGGCTTCCGAATGACTTTCTGGAGCAGATGACGGAACTCCATCGCCATATTCCTGGCGTCTGGAATGCGGTCAGAGCCATCACGGAACGTAAGTTCGAACACGACTCGGAAACCGCCCTGGACACATCAAGTCAGCCCGGACCCAGGGAGAACATCACCCCCAAGTCCAAGTCCGAAGACGACGGCTGGTGTCATCTTTCGGGCGATTCGACACCGGGACACTCGAGCTTCTGAATGCGCTCTTCGAGTGCGCAAGTGCGTCTAAGCGGCAGTCACTCTTACGCTGGACGCCTTGGTTGGCATCGACTTCCGCGCTACCTTAGCGGGATTGCTGCGATTTTTGGCTAGCATTCTGTTGCGCTCGGTCTTCCATTCGGTGGTATGCAGTGGTTCCCTCGTGTGGTTGGCTCCGAAAATCGACGCCACGCGGTGCCGCCGCCCCATTGTCCCTGCAGCCCATCTGCAGGCCGCTCTTAGCACGCTCTTCGTGCTGATTTCCTTTTTCTCGTCTTGAATAGCTTCGGATCGATTAAATGTGAACTCAGACTCACCGTGACAAACAATGAACATGTAGAAAATAAAGGCCGCGCGCACCTATGCAGTCGAAGCGCGATCGGCAGGGTGGCATCCTCATTGGCCCATTCTTCGCCCGAACTGGCCTGCTGGCGTTGCGCTTTTCACCCTGTTCCTCACTCCAAGACCCCTCAAAGAAGAAGAAGCATAGCAAAAAGAGCAGCCATGAGGAACTGGCAGCCAGACCAATACGAACCTTCACGCGGAGGGGTCCCACCGTCGGCGCTGCTCAGCAGGGCCTGTGAATCGTTCGTTCGCAGTCTGCCCGACGAGATCCTCATGCACTGGCTCCACGAAGCCGGATTCGAAGTAGCCCACAACAACAGCGTCTGGGCAGATGTGGTCCAAAATCCCGGCTGTATCCGGGGCTGGGATTTTCGTCAAGACCAGCCACTTCGCCCTTGGAAAGTCAATGAGCCTGAATGGATTGCCCTCGTAGCACTGCGCGACCGCGGCATCTCGTCGAAGGTCATCTCGGACATCCTGAACCCTTCCGGTACGCGTGCACTGCGCAAAACAACATCATCTGCATTCGAGCCTGAAGAAGGTGGCGAGACGAATCACGACGAGCAGGTTCCGGACAGTCTGTCCAGCTCTCAGATGATGCGAGAGGCGATACCGTACTTTGAAGGCTCAGGCCTGGAAGACTTGGATCACTTCGTCTCGAGGCTTCGCCAGGCTTTCGAGCGCAATTCGACGACCCTCCAAGCTCCAGGCAGGGAGGAAGAACGGGCCCGGAAGATAATGCTGCTTGGGTTTACTCGAGGCAAAGCCCTCGAGTTTATGCAAGAGGAGGCCACTGGACCAGATTGCGACAAGAAGACCTTTGAGGACGTCTTGGCGAGATTCTACAAGGCCTTCAAGGTTGACAATGTGGCTGAAGTCGCCTGGGAAAAGCTACGTTCCCTGAAACAGGAGGCCGGGATGCATGCTGGGGAATACAACACCCAGTTCGACAGGATGACAGGATCGTCAAGAAGCTCAGCGATCCAGCAATTCCCGACCTGGGCGAGCTCATTTTGCTCCTCGAGTACAAATCTGGCTTGTCGGAGGAGATTCTCGCCGGTCTGGCCAAGCAGGAGTTTGATCGCAGCTCTTTGGATGCGTGGCAGTCGGCGGCGTTCGAGCTTCAAATCAGCTTGCCTAGGCCTACCCCCCAATGTGCAAGTCAATGAACGCAGCGTCTCCGTTGTGAAGATCCACTCCTAAGCCCCTCTGATGGCCAGATCGGTGGCTTGTACTGTCGCTTGGCCCAGCGCAAGCCAAATCACCTAGGTTGCTTCAGGGTCTCCTTGAATACGCGCCATCCAAGTGGGATAGATTTATTTGCAATGAATCCTTGAGCGGTGCTCCTTTTGCGTGTGTGAAGCGGCCTTGCAAGTGATGCAATACCCGTCCAAATTTGGTTCGATAGTCATGTCAGACATAGCGAATGCGGTGCAGAGTGCACGCACGTCGCCTTTTGACTTTGGATACGGTTTTCAAAAGGGCGGTGTTGCAACCCCACCCACGACGCTGTTGGTAGTCAAGTCTCGTGCGCTTTGGATGTCATACTGCGATTTCAAGAATCGAGGAAGCGCGCTTGGCTCGTGCGAGGGGTGCGCGGTCGATTTGATTGCGTGTATGCTGGCCATGTGAAGCGCCGGGTGACTGGGATGCCATCGGCCTAGGAGCACCCACCGCCGCCGCCACCACCTCCACCACCTCCACCACCTCCACCACCGCCACCGCAGCCCCCACCATCGCCCCCTCCGCCGTCAAAGTGGCCACCCCCGAAGCCGCCACCGCCATGACCGCCATGTCCAAAATGATGTCCCCCCATACCACCTCTGCGCGACCCGCCGTTCCCAAATCCGCCTGCTCCTGCAATGTACAGGAATCCAGCGGCAGGCCCGTAGCCTTTCTGCCACTCCTCGCCTCCATATGCGGCACGGAGGGGGATACCGCGGCGCTGCTTATCGGCGACGACTTTGGCAGAGAGAGCGAGGAAGAGGACGGCCAGGCTGACCCATGTGACCGCGAATGTGGCAATTGAGCTGGTCAGCGGCCAGAGAGGGTCTTGTTGTTGGTTGGCGGAGCCGTTGATGATATCGAGGAAGGCTGTGGGAGGGGAGGGGTTGAGCAGGCGGCGCAGTTTGAGTACGTGTTCCTGCGGGATGGCGAGGATGTAGACTCGCCCGGGATACGTACATGGCTCTTCGGAGGCATTGTGTATATTGTTTCCTTGGATGGCAATACTTGCGCTGGCGGGGGAATGTGGCAAGCGTGTATGCGTCAGATGATGATGTCGTCGCCGCGATCTCACGCGAACCCAAAGCACTCACATGCCAAGCAAGAGCGCGGGGAGTATGACTGCTGTCCAGCTGCCCGTACAAGCTTCGTAGGGAACCGTTGCCCATGCTTTCAACCAAGGCTTCTTGCCGGGGAGTGCCGGGCGGAGCTCGAGGTCGTCAACACTATTGAAGGCGCCGGGGTTAGGCTGCATTATGATACTTGGGGGCGGCATGTAGCTCTTGTATGCCATCTCAGCGCCGTCGTATCCATCGGGCTCGTAGTTGCTCCTTGCTCGAGCTGTGTTGATGATTGCGAGGAAAAAGGATAGCAGCGCGAGAAGGATGGCAAGGCCCTGATAGATTGTCATGAGAATCTTCATCCATTGCTGCAGCCAAGAGAAGAAAGCGGCAGTGAGAGAGAGTCACATGCAGTGGACGTAATGAGCTCTCGCTGAGGAGACTCACATCGATGAGATCAAGGTCCTGGTAAGGCACCCAGAGCAGAACAATGCCTACGATGGATGAGGCGATGGCCAGAGCGCTCGAGGCGACGACGGCAGGAAAGGTCCAGCGTCCACCCATGCTGATAGAGGCTATGTGGGTATCTTTTGATGGCCGGGGGATCGGCAGAGTAGGTCAAAAGCTTTAGGTGGGCCCAAGTACTGGGGCGGACAGCCTAGTCAAGCCTTTATGTACTTTCGTACAGCTAGCGCACAGCTAACGCGCAGCAATACCTACTCATGCGGCCCAGCGATTGGCCGTGGTCCGGACGAGGCGTGACCCTGCGCCTAACCAAATCGTTTGCTTGCAGCTGTGCTGTTGGTACAAGGATCGCAGGTAACCACAGATTCATCATTCGCGTGCCGTCTGGGGCTGTGTTTCCCTGCGCAAGGGGCCAGGGGCATGATGGCTCGTGCGAAAGGCAGTCAGATACTGTACGGTACATGCTGTATACTTGGACAGTGTCGATGAGGATCAGGTACAGGCTGTTCGTACACCCGAGTCCACAATGCTGTGCTGTAATTCTGCGAAACGGAGGCAAGTGCCATTACCGAATGCACCTTCACTCGCAGAGAAACGACGTCGCAGGCGATTCTCAAGACGGTCACGTGACGCGCTCCACTAGAGGCCATCAAGTGGACAACATCTTTCACGATGGCCCTGCAAAGTGAAGCTGCCTTCATCTGCCCCATTCCTCACCTCTTTCGACCACTGCCTCGCACCTCAACGCTCGCGAAACTCCTTCATGATGGAACATACATCGTGCTGGCTATCCATTTTCTGATCTGCGCGCATTCTTGCTGAATGCTCGACGATCTCCCCATCGTCGTCATTTCGGAACCATCAGCCCGGCATCATTAGGGACTCTTCGCCGGTCATCATGTCATCAACATCACCGTCGCACGTCCAGCTGATCCTGCGATCGAATGAATACAACTGCCACGACTACGTCCTCGCAAGCCCCACTCGCATCAACCAGCCGACATGACATCGTCATCGGCATCACTACGGTGGCCCTGGATCAATGTCCCAAAGAGCTTTCGGACTTGGAGGCATGTCAGGCAAGACCTTCGCCCGATCCATCCCACGTCATGATCCACCGCCTCAAGCTCCTGAACCAGATCCCTGCCGAGAAGCGCCCGAAGGCAGGAGAAATCGCAAAGGCGAGCCTCTTGCTCGATGACAGCGACAATGTCGGCCAGACTCGGCACAGGGAGAACATCCTCAAGCAAATCACACCGCCAGAAACAGAGAAGGGACAGTCGACTTTGAGAATGCAACAGCTGGATGCCGACAGTCTCGCCGACAGTCTCGAGATGGAAACGGCGGGTAGATGCTACGACGGCATCCTTGCCTTTACAGAACCTTTGCGCGGGGCAGCCTTTGACAAGGTACAATGCTTCGAGGCTCTCCTCCGAGAAGGTCAGCGACGAGGTCAAAGTCAAGGGGCCTCTTCGGCTGCGGAGCAGCATCCTGTTGAGACGTGCATGGCCTCGCTTGTGCGAGTCACCAAAGATCCCCAGGCAAAGATGATGCTAGAGGAAGATATGGAGAATTCCCTGGTCACATTGCTCAACGCTGTTGCCGGGTTCTACAATGCAAGATCGCCGCAACTCCGAGAAGAATCTGCATCCAACGCTGGTTTGCCGGGACAGGGGCCGGCCATTTTCGCAAAGCACGGCAGCAAGACGGTGGACGACATGAGCTCCAGTGTGTTCATGCGGGACAAGCCAAATGTTGTCGGACTTTTCACACCACAGGATATCACCGAGTACTACTGCGCCGCCACTTCGGACATCTGCACTTGGAATGAGCTGAAGCGTGACGCCAACATGGACTTGAGCCGCCAGCTTCTGCGCCAAGTCCTACGGTACGAGTACAGCCGCATCGTCTCTGGCGCTGCCGTCGGATTCTCCTTCGGCTTGACCATGTGCGGCCGACGTCTGCGAGTCTTTCGGTTCGACGCACTCGGCTTTTCGACCTCCCGAGCCCTGGACGTCCTCGACCCCGACGATTTGCACGAACTGGCGCTCGCGCTCACCTTCCTGACCGGCCCCGCCGCCTCGTTGACCGAGCAATGGCGACCAGCTGCTGGCACGGAATACGTCCTGCGGCGCAAGCTCGACGCCACGGGCTCCGAATCGACGCAAATCAAGATCGTCTTCAAAGACACGCCCACGGAGCTCAACGACCCGAGCCTCGCCGATTTCTTTGGCCGAAGGACCGTCGTCTGGGGTGGGACAGCCTGTTCAGTACAATTGGGCAGTCTCAAAGACGGGGCATTTGCCCCAGACGGTTCGGAGCCCCAACGAAACGTGCCAGTGGTGGTGAAGAGCGCCTGGCTACCAGACATCTTCGTTGGCATGAACACTTCATCTTGGACAAACTGGAGGTCGCAAAAGTCGACAATGTCCCTCGCTCTCTTGGCCTACTGGAGCACGATCCTGCGGGCCCGTCGATGAGAGCGACACACCGACGCCGAATCGATCATCCCGACGCCCGATCGGACTACATAGAGAGCAGAGCAGTGCAGCTGCACTTCTGTGTGATGGTTCAGGAAATCGAGCTCGGTCTCATCCTGCCAGAGTCATCCGCGTCCTCCGACCGCAAAGCACGCATGTGTGCCCTCTGGGCCATCATCAAGATTCTCCAAGATGTATCCCGAGCTGGCGTCCACTACAGGGACCTCAACCGCGGAAATATGTTGTTGAAGCGCAATTGGCAGGACCTCCTGCAGCAAAACAACCGGCAGATTATGATCCTCATTGATTTTGGAAATGCGCGCTACGAGGACCAGCATCGGGGCGTCGCCGACTCGCCGCGCGTCCAGGACCTTTCACTTGGTCTAGACGATGTAATGTCCGTCACAGAAATGTTTTGGACCGTAAATGCCACCGTCTGTGCTACTCTGCAAAGGCAGCACAAGACTACCATCGACCAAATAGCCCGAAACGAGGACGTCGACGACGCTCGAGAGCGGCTCGAGAGGCTCGAGGCGGCGCTGGCTTGCAGAGATCACCGGTATATAGACGACATTGAGTCGGCTTTGTATTGCTGGCTCTATCACGGCATCCTCAACCCCACCGCCGATCCACGGTGGAAAGACGAACTCGTCGCGGCTTTCTCTGCCAAAGCAGAAACGCTCTCGCTATGGACCGACGTAGATCAATTCAGGCATTACGTCAAGGAGCCCGCGCACCCACATTCAATCATTGACATCTCGGTGGCGAAGGTGCTTGAGAAAATCCGCCATGCTACACATCAAGCGCAGGATGAGCACCGGAAACCCAACAGAGCAGATTTGCGCATTGCGAAGATGACGGTGAAGGAGGATGAGACATTCGACACTTGCCTTCGCGCTCTCGATGACTGGCTACGCAATGAGGGACTGGTAGATTCCCCGGACTCTGCAGCGTCACTGATCTCTGCGCCGACTAGCTCAACTGCTCTCGAAGCAAAGGCTGCGGAGCGCGAATCTCCAACATCGCCGACCAGACTGGGCAAACGCAGCTCGGGTGAGCTGTCAACGGGCGGCACCTCAGCCAAACGGCGATCCGGCTCCTCCGCCGTTCTACTCTCTGGCTCGAGACAAGGGGACGCTTGTTCGGCCAACGATAGGACGTGCCAGTCACGCAAGGGACCGGCGGAAAGGACGCTGGCTCCGCGCGAACGGCCAAAGAGGAGATGCCGAGACGCTAGCGACGGCCAAGGAAAATATTCGGAGGTCAAGCAGAGGCAGAATCGACGTTGAATCGGTGCATGACGGGCAGGAGGAGCCAGACGGCACAACAATCGAGTAGGGAAGCTTGATCTGTGGCGCGAGAATCGAAGACTGCTGAGCCCTCCCTTAGGCCGTAGAGCCGGCGTGGGGACATTCAAATAGTCGTGTTTCTCAGACATTTCCAGTACCTTGAGGTCCCCGAGGCGAGAGGCGCCGGCGCGCCCAGCACGGGCATGCGTACAAAGAACGAGTACCTGCTGTATATAAGTGCGTACGATAATCTCTTGCTGTCTTTGCGGCATTTCTCCCTGGTGCAGAAATCATGTACTAGTCATTGATGATTGCCTACCTCGCTTTCATCGGTATACTGTGAGATCGCTTGGCCACATGTCTCGCACTGCGAGACGGCTGTGTCTCGGCCTCACAGCCTGGGCGGATGCAGCCGCTCGTGGCTGCTTACCCGCGAGACTTAATTGCTTCCGGTCTTGGTGTGGATGCCTGTCAGCCCTTGGCCCTGGATCTTACCAACCTTCTTCATCTCTCATCTGTCTAGTCAACTTGCGATCGTCAGCACCGCGCTTTTCATCGTCCCTTTCGCCTCGCTCAATAAGGCTCAACGACTGTATCCGCCATGCGTCTCCTCGTCTTCGGACCATCAGTAGGCCTCGTCCCTCCAAATGGAGACAGCCTGACCGAGGCATGTGAAGCCTGGGTACGCGGTCTTCCCCTGTGCTGCATCGCAGGCTGGCTCGCCGAGGCCGGTGAAACGATGCGTCAGGGCAAGGAACCGATGGTCACGGCTCTTCTGTGCCAGCCCAAGCTGATTAGGGGCTGGGACTTTGACAAGAACAAGGGACGCGGGCCCGTGTGGGTGCTTGAACACGAGGATCACGTGAAGCGCAAAGAGGCGTTCGATACGGGCCGTCCTGTCCCCATGTTCCAGCCACCGGCATGGTCGACGTATGCGGTGGAAGGTCAGGAACCCACCCCGGCGCAGGAGGTCGTCTCGGCTGTTGGCCCTGCGTCGCCTCGGGAGGCAGCGCCACTAGCGCAGGAAGACGGTGCGGCTTGTGCTTCGAAGGAGCCGCAAGCAGCGCAAGGGAAATTTGGGGCTACTTCGATGAAGACAAAGGCGAAGGCTAACGCATCAAAGACAAGTCCAGCGGTCCAAGGAATCTTCGCAAGTATTTCCTCCGAAATGCGCAAGAAGGATGATGTCGCAGTACCGACGACCGAGGGGAAAGGAGTACCGACGACCGAGGGGAAAGGAGCTCAAAGAGACAAGTCCGACTGGGAAGACTGCTGCGTGACGGACGCGGTATTTGAACGCCTCAAGTCGGCAGTTCCCATTTACGACGGTTCCGAGAGGACGAGCCTCGCACACTGGAGCGAGCGTGTACTGGCCTGCCTCTCCTCGAGGCCGCAAAAAGGGAAATGGGGCGACACAGATCTCGCCATGGAGAAGAATCTACTGTTCTTCCTTCAAAGTTTCACCACCGGCAGGGCTTTCGACTTTTTTCAAAAAGAAATTGATGCATTCCCGGACAACGACAGAGGATTCGATGATGTGGTTGATGCCCTCCACGATACGTTCCATGACGAAGAAGGTGAGGCAGACGCAGCCTGGACGCGGCTGTGGCGACACGAGCAGACCGGCGAGCACAAGGAAGTCTCTCAATACACGGCAGAGTTCGAGCAACTAGTGAACTTATTGCAGTTGGACACTCCGGAGAAGACCTTGGAGAGACTGCTGAGGTACGAGTACCGACGCGACCTCTCTGCCGAGGTTCGTCGTCACATGGTAGACAAAGACTTCGACTCGAAGTCTCTCAATGCCTGGAAGGAGTGCGCTCAAGAGACCCAAGCGCGCATCAGGAAAGTCATGGGGCACAATCGTGGTACCTCGGAATGGACTGCCCTTTCTGCCGCATCGTCAGAGAGTTGCCCCGGGTGAGTGGCTGCGGGATCACGGCCACGCTCTCGAGGGCAGCGAATCGAATGAAGGAGCATGTGCTGATCGAAGCCTCTACGTCATCTCTTGTCAGTGCCTCCACTTCCTGCCCAGACAAAGCGGCGGATCAGTAAACGGTACTCGAAGGAGCACAGCACAGACGAGCTGGTTCGGGGCTGCAGGAGGTGAAGTGCGTGGCAGCATCCTCGTACGGTGGCAGTACACTGAGCGGAGCTGGCAGCGTCTTGGGTCACTTGGGCCACCGAACTTATTGTTCGCCTTACGTCGGGGTGTTGCGGAGGGTAAGCGTGATGAATCGGTCGTCTACGACATCTCAGGCGCAACAACCGCAGGAAGGCGAAGCGGCCGCGCCGGAGACATTAGCGTAGTGCCTCGCGGGTTTGGTCGCGCCGCGCGTGGTCCGTGCGAGCGGCTCAAGAACGCATCCTGTCCGTCCGTTGCGCCTGTCCAATCCACCACGTAAAGTACGTTCGCTCGTCCATCGTCCGTACGACCATGCGTCCCTCTTTCGCCCACCTCATCTCTCGAGATGCACATTATGCTCCCACGCGCCCCTTCTCTGCCCACCATCGAGCCCTCAGCGAGGCGTCCAAGCGGTGCGAGATCGCGCCTCGCGTCTCAATCAGCATCGACGTGACGCCGAGGGATCCGAGTGTGCCCCTTTCCACAAGCAGGAGAGATGGAGTGCGAGCGATCCGTGCCCAGCAAGTCAATGACGCGAATCAGCACATTCCTCTGACACTGTCAAGTCACATGGGCAATGTCAAGCAAATCCAGTCGGGGTTGTATTTTCAATTCCAAGGGTCGTCCGACGGCACCTTCGCCGCCCATCGCGTCTCCTCTCGAGCATGGGCGCCACCTCGTCTCGATGAGGAGTCGAGGACTCTCCTGACCACTGGTACGGCTTCGATATATGATAGACGTGACCACCCCTGCTGCGCCCACAATCCTCCTGTCTCGTACCGTCATTCTAGATCGCTCAACCATATTGGCTTATCAACGCCTCGGTCGCCGTTGCCCTTTGGTCCGTCGTCTCATATCATCTCCCTCTGCATCAGATGCCGCGACCGCTCTCTGCGGCCGAACCGTCGCGCTCACATTCTCTTTTGAAAGCACCTTCGCCCACTAATGAACAGACCCTTCCGCCCTAATTCACTGCAACTGGGAGGCGGCTTCCAAGTAGCCCGACACCGACAGCCATACTACCGGTTGCGGGACTCGCCCCTGGATGCTCCCCTCCACCACTCTCATCCCGTCTCCTTCCCCTAGACGCCTCGCATAGGGTGAGTCCCTACTCTTTATCCATCGTGAAAGTGAGTCTCGACTAGGCAGGCGATGCGAGGAGTCCAGCGCGCGCCTTCATCATCGCCGTTTTCGATATGATGCTCGACGCTTACCTTCGATGCGCGACCGCACTCCTTTCCTCCTGACACTCGACAGCAAAACGTCCATTCCTTAAGCCCAGACCTTCTTTCCAGCAATAAAAGGCCCACAGCTGCCGTACCTCGAGAACAGCCCTTTCATCACGCTCATCGATACCGCCCTCTTTCCAACTCTGCTTCTGCCGTCCAAATACCCTGCCTGCGCTTCAAGTCGCATTAGGCCATATACTGTTTGCCTGAAGGCTCGGCTCCTCGCATCAAGCTCCCGCGACGAAGATGCAAGCCAATCGTCGAGCTTCCCAGGCGCCGCCCTACGCAGCCGACAATACCGCCACGTCTAACTTCCCCCGACTCCGAGAAGCCCTTCGAATCAAGTCTCGGAAGAGCTTCGCTGCGTCTGACACTCCCAAGCCCTCTCTGGCCCGTCGGCTCAGTGTCGCAACGCCTGCTTGGCTGCCGAGCGCCTCCCGTCCATTGACTGCCACTTCACCGACTATTGCGGCCCCAACGGAGACGGAAGCCGCCCAGCGCCATGACCCCGCCCCTTCTCCGCCGAGATCTCCCTCGCGCCTCAGTGCCTTTTACACTGGTCTCGTCAACCGAGGCCATACCCCTACGTCACATGGTCCCTCGCCGCAGCCTCCTCGCCAGGACAGACCTCTTTCGCTGCAGATACCCCAACACGGCAATCGACCTCTGCATCAGAGGAGTCATTTCAGCGACGACGTTCTCTCCGAACCCATCGTCACCCAGAATCACACGTTTCCCTTTCTCTCCGGCAAAAATGCGACTCTTGTCGAAGACTCGTCCTCCGATCTCATATGTCTACAGCTGGACAAGGGCCCCCACTCCGACGGCATATACCGACCAGGCGACAGCATCATCGGCACAGTGACCCTCATGCGCGAAGACAAGGATGGGAGAGCCGTTACCAGCGTCAAAGCCAAGCTTCGCGGGGTGCGGGAATGGTGAGTATATGCTACCACGCGAGGCGATGCCAAAGAGCAATCGTGACTGAGAGCTGCGGCCTTGACTTCCGGCCACTCCCCTCCCCAGCCACACCATGGTACCCAATGAAGATGCAGACGCATTCATGAAGCGCCCCGAGTTTCCTTCCGGCATGGGCAGCCGGTATACCCAGCTTCCATTCCTCCTGGATCACTGCAAGGTTCTCTCCAAAGACCATCCTACGCCTGCCTCGATGCCTCCCAACGAGTCGATGCGCTTGCCATTCGTCTTTAAGCTCCCGGAGAAGATTGCAGCAACCGTCTTGGACGAGTACACCTCCGACGAAATGGCGCGGCCCAGTCGTCTGCGCAATCGCGCCTCGAGGCTTCCACTAGACCTTCCGCCTTCAATGGACATCACGGCGCTAGAGGAGGCCGAGACGGGCGGAGGTTCGGCCAAAAGGGCGACTGCTTGGATGCGTCTCAAGCCACCGCATTCGAAGCGAGCCAAGATCACTTACACTGTCGATGTCACGGTACGCCGTCAGATGGTTGGATGGACGGGCGGCTGGGGTCCAACGAAGAAGGAAAAGTGAGTCTGCAGTGATTGGCTGGTGCGCTCTGTGTCAGCCTGCTGAACGTGGTCAATCTCGTGCGTCCTCTTCGCACACAGACTTTCGATGGTGGTCTGCGTGCAGCCCAATCCGCCCTTTTCCGCCACTGCGCCGGCTCCTCGCCTGCGTCCGGACAGCATTGCTCTTGCAACTCGCCAAGCTGGCAATAGGTCGTCGCTCGTCGCAGCTCCTCCTACGGCCGCAGAGGCTGGCCTTGCCGCCCTCCGCGAGCGCCCCCGAATGCTGCAGGTCGATGCTGGGAGCTTGAATGGAGGAAGTAGTTCAGGAGCGAGTCCGAGGCTGTCGGGCAACCCCGCAGGTAATGACTTGCAACTGCTTCGCAACGAGCAAGGTATGACGCAGGCCTGGTTCAGGCATTCAGCCACTGAAAGGACAGGCTCGACATACATGGAGGTGAGGCGTGATCGCATGATTGCCAGCAGACGGATACTCGAGTCTTCGCGAGCTGACAAAGCCTGTATCTCCCCTTCCCCATTGGCAGCTCTCCTACCCCGCTTTGGCGTCACTCTCAACGGGTCGCAGGATACCGTTCGTGCTGCACCTGTCGGTACAAGATGGGTCACGTATCCGCGACTTGGAATGCCACTCGGCACCAATACGGATGGCGCTACTTCGAACGGTCTACACCTCCTCGAATTATGGCAACATCCCACTCGAGTCCTCGCTCCCCATGCTCACCCCCACGGGTGACCCTGGCGTGCGCATCGTCTCCCTACGCAAGAGGGAGCAATCCCCCGATGTCATGCCGCATCGCGCAGGGGCCGTCGTCCAAGGCTGGGAGGGAGTGTTCATGCTTGAACCATATACGATTACCGACCCTGCAGTGTCTGGTCCGCCCTCATCACCAGTCAGCCCTGGTGGGCTCCTTGAACCCAGCCAGCGCACAGTCCCCTCATTCACATTCAGGAATATCCACCTTAGCTACAGCCTGGTCGTCGAGATTGACATTGAGTCGCCGATGTTCGACCTCAGTGGGTTCATCATGCGCTACCAATCGCGCCTCACGCGGTTGCGAGTGCCCCGCATCACCGTGGCCAACGAGCCAAAAGAGCGACCACAGCGTCCTCCGCCTGCCCCGCCACTGCAACTTCCCAGACAAGAGCGCGGCTCCGGGATTCATACCGTCATCGAGGAAGCTGGCGAGGCTACGCACAGCTCGAGGCCCGCGCAAGAGAGGACTCTCAGACGCCGCACTTTGCCGACGTATTCAAGCTTGTTCCTCCGTGGGCATGCGCAGGAGGCTCAGCGTCGCGCGCAGCGGCGGGCAGAGGAGGAGCAGCAAGACATCGCGGCAGAAGTCACTTCTGACATTCTGAGCGAAGCGGTGGGACCGACGGGATCAGCAGTTGGTACGCCACTGGACCTCCCAGCAGCGGGAAGCGATAGCTCGCCCGCACCCGCGCAGAGCATATTCTGCACCGCAGACGAACCGAGCAATGCTCACGCGCAGACGGGCGCCTCGCCCGCTGTCGGAGCAACACACGCCGAAGGAGGCGAGGCAACGCAGGCAACGCATTTGATACCTCCTGCACCGCAGTCTGCCCTGTCTGCGGACCACGACGGCACGTACACGCCTCGAGCGGCATCCCCTGCGCCGTCTGATACCCACACGGCGGCCCTCGCCGAGCTCGACAACGGGCCCATCTCCCCGCCGCCGGACTTCCACGCGGCCACCACGCAGAGTCAGAGCATCGGCGGTCTCATGACGCCCGCAGATGCCCACGTCCATGCCCACGACGAGGATGCGCTTCGATCCTACTTCCCAACATTTAAGCGCGAGCGAAATCCAGGTATGACACCCGCGCCTATCGCGCCGGCCGTCGTGCCCGAAACGTCCATCGAGGCAGCCATGCTCCAGACTGTCGAGTCGCCCCCTCCTGAGTATCCTCGTCCCGCGAGGCAGGCGGTCCGTAGCGTATCTGCGAGTGGAGCCGCTATGAGCCTAGGAGGTAGGAGCCAGGACCCAAGCAGGCAGGGCAGCGAGCCTCATGGGGCGGGGGCGGAGCGTGCGTCAATGGTCACCCCGACGGGGATGGTAGGACGCCGACCTGTATCCCGCCCGCCGCTCGACGCTCCCCCGCAGACGACTGCGACTGCCACTGCCGCCCCTGGTCCTGGTCCTGGTCGGATCAGGACGAGCGTCGCGCACATCATGGGCGAGCCGGGCGCAGGGGCGGGTATGGACGCTAGGAGGAGGCAGGGTGCCGAGGCGTTGGGAAGGGGGGTAGCACGGGAGGCTGCGAGGAGGGGAGGCACGCTGTGAGGCGCCACACCTACTGCGCACCTGATGTTGGGCTTCGAGCCCATGGAGGGAGAGAGGAGGGGGGATGTATGCGTCCAGTTTTCGGACTTCCTTTTATCATCTTTTCCGCGTATATCCTACTTTACTTTACCTTGCTGGAGTCTCGACTTAATGGATACAATACAATGCAGACGTTGGCCAGGTGTCTGCACTACGTGTGATGCGATATTTGTTTTGTTTGAATGTAGGGTACGTTATACAATGAAGTTCCTCTTGCGTATCCTCCTGATCGTATCCGGCTCAGCCTCGTCTTGGTCCTCTGGCGCTTGTGCTGCAGCAGGGAAGCGTTCAGACGTCGTGGCTGCGCTGGGTGTATGCGAGCGCCACGGAAGCAGGGAGGACCACGACCGCGACCGCGACGGCCGGTCGTTGGCGGCGGCGATATTATGCTGCGCTTGCTGGGTTTCGCTTGTGGCAGGCGGGACGGTATCGACTGGAGCTAGTGATGCGGGAGCAGGAGTCGCAGTCGCAGTCGCGTCTGCATCGCTCGGATCCAAGCCCTCTTTCCGCGCAAGGTCGAGGAGAGCTGCGGGTGTAGGTAGATGCGGTCGGGGAAAGATCCTTTCCTTGTCAGCGTTGAGGGCCTCTCATCGAGGCCAGCCCCGGCAGGCACAACACTGACCTTTTTCAAACTCGTCGTCTTCCGCACTTAGCGCGGGCCCCGCTGCACCTTTGTCCGCCCCCTTACTGCCACTGCCACTGCCACTGCCCATTGCGGCCCTGACGCCCTGCCCGGCCTCTGCGACCCCGCGCTGCATCTTCTCCCAGATACTTTCTCCCCCTCGGGACACTCCTACAGTACCACTCGCAGGCTTGAGCCCAAAGAGGACTTGCCGCCATGTAATCTCCGAAGTAGTCTGCACGGGCGTCGTCTCTTGCTGGCTGCCCTGAGGCGGGGCCAAACCCAGGCGAGAGGGATCCAGTCCAAGGGCGATACAGCGGCGCGCTAGCCTGCTGTCCGCTTGGGACGGCTCTGCGTCCGCGTGCGGGGAGGTATTCCTGTCCTTGTCCCTGTCCTTGCCCTTGCCCTTCCCGCTCCACCACCCCCACCGAGCCTCAGCCTGCGCCCGCGCCTGCGCCTGCGTCTGCGCACGGGCAAGTTCCTCCCTTAGGAAAGAGACTTGCGCCCTGTGCACGCGGGAGGTCTCGCGCTCGTCCCGCGCGATGGAGGCGCGGTTGAATGCGAGGGAGGTGAGCGCCGTGAGGAGCGTGAGGGGTAGGGCGAGGGCACGGAGGTCGAAGCCTGGGCGGGGGAGGGGGGCGGACATGTGTGCGGGGTGGGGCGGGGCGGGGCGAAGGGCCAGGACCGGACCGGACCGGACGGGATGGGGGCGGGGATTGGATTTGCGTGAAGTGAGGGAGCAATACGAAGCAAAGGGGAGTTGAGAGCAGAATAGAATGAGTGATACTATGAGATGAGATGGGATTGCGTATTGTACTGGTAAAATGGTGCGGAATGTGGGTGGATTCGCCAGATTCAAACCCTCAATTCAATGCCAGAAACACGCCCGAGGCGCGAAGGAAGCGCGGGCCGCGGCTCTACTTCGCGCGAAGCCCGCATTCTGCGTGAGCCACGGAGAATGGGTACAATACAATACCAGGTCCAAATTGGACCGACGGCTTCTTGCGCAGGGAAACTCGAGTCATGCTGATAGATTGGACAAACTCGGAGAGGAGCGTGTTATATCCAGAAGGGTTCTGCGAAGTCGTTGACATAAGATACGCACTCACCTTGCCCGATGTGAGCATCCTGGTGGTCCCATGATCGAGCGCGGAATCCGCCACGCGAGACGCAGAGGTCGATCGAGTCTGTTGCCCTTGCTTCCTCGATGATGATGATGACGACGTCGTACAATTTTCAATCAATGCGGACTCGGGGCTTTGCCGGGTCGTTATTGGGGGCGAGTGTACCCTTGACCCAGGAACCGTCGGCAATTGGTATCCCAAACCATGTCGAAACTCTATTGGAAAGGCTCGCCTCGCCTCGCCTTGTCTCACCTCGCCTGACCGGAAGAAGGCAGTGGGCTGGACCACGACCTTGCTTGCTCACTTTCTCCGTGTTCCGCAGTGCAGCCCACGTGGCGGTCACACGACCTCAGAGTCGCGATTGCAAGGCTTGCTGCGCGTCTGCGTGTGGGTTCCATTTTCTCCCGATCCCGTGCACTCCCGGCGGAGCAGTCAACTCACTCGAACAGCTCGCTTCGCCTCGGTGCCTTGCCGGACAGCGGGTCCGGGATTCGACTCGAGGATTCGCAGCAAGACAGCGTAGCCGGATCGGGGGGTGCCTGGCGGTGGTGTTGGTCATCGTCGTCGTCTTCCCGCATCCAGCGTTGGCTCTTGAAGTTCACCCCATTTTCGTCGTCGTCGTCGTTGGGCTACAACACGGACATTGGGACCTCGTGGGCGTGCAGGCGAGCACGTCTTGGCGTCGCGTCTTGGCGCGATACTGGACGCGCTCACGCACAAATGGCGCGACCACCGAGTTGCTACGCTATTCTTGGCAAGGGGCGGCGGGGAGGCGAGGCGAGGCGAGGCGGATGAACCGCACGCGTTTGGGCGTGGCGCCTGTGTGCCTGTCTGCGTCTGCGTCTGCGTCTCACTTCGCCTGTGGGTGTGCCTGCGTACAGACGCGCGCGTGTGGGGCCAGGCGAGATCCAATGCCGCGGTGGTGGTGAGTCGCGGGGAAAGAAGGTGGGGGGCGGGAGGGGGCACTGGACCAGTGTCCGGTTGTTCCTCTCCACCGCCCCTCGCCGTTGCAACGAATCTCTCTTCCCGCTCTTGGCAAATTCTCATATCTCCCATTGTCACACGCCTCGACACTCGCAGCACTCGTTCAGTGTGCAAGGCCCATCAGATACATGGTCGTGTTCGTCCTACTCGTCGTTCTCGTCGTCCTTTCCGCCGCCGTCTTCGCCGCCTGAGGCAAGCCATCATGGCGCCTTCTCGTACACGCCCGGCCCGTTCGTCCTGCCGCTATTCAATCGTCAAATCCACCGCATGACGATACGACAAGGCCAGGCACGCGCCCACCTCTCTCCCACGCTTGCCTTAAAGTGTTTCCCCATTTAAAAAGCTAATTTCCTTTCCCTCTTCGTCCCCCGTGTCCGCATCGACCTGCGCTAATTAACCCCTTACCAGCAGCCAAACGCCCCGCCTCGCCCCGTTCACGCGCAGTGCCTTGCCTTCAATCACTTCTCTGTGCGCCCGCACCAACGGCCCTATCTCGCAGACCGGAACTTGCTAGTCTCCCCCTTGACCCCACAAAGATAACATTCCACCCTCTGCCCCCGACCGTCAGCCACAACCAACTTCAAATTTCTCTCCGTTACTTTTTTCGCGACGAGCCTCCACCGACCCGCACCCAATCGCACCCACTCGCAGAGGAAGAAACCAAATCGCAAAGCATAAAACGTCGACATCCCCTCCACTCGACATCCCTGGGTGCCCACTATCCCCAATCCACCCGTCCGCACCCATCCCACCAACCAGCCCCACCTCTCGCCCTCCCGTCCGCCCGCCAGCCATGGAGACGGATAAGCCCCTCACAGATACCCTAGCCTACGGCACCGACCCAGAGCGGTCCGCCAGCGTCGCATCCATCAGCAAGCGCGAAGATGGCGACGCTACCACCCACCGAGGGGGGCCGCCCCTCCAGCGACGCCTGCAGGCCAGGCATAGCACCATGATTGCCATTGGCGGTGGCATGGGCACGGGTCTCATCATCGGTATTGCCGGTTCGCTCAAGGATGCCGGACCAGGCAGTCTGTTCCTCGGTTTCCTCACCATGGGTACCGCCTGCTGGGCCGTCATGGGTGCACTGGGTGAAATGGCCTGCTACCGCCCCGACGCTCGTGGTTTCCCTGGTTACGCTACCCGCTACGTCGACCCAGCATTCGGCTTCGCAATGGGATGGAACTACGTCATCAAGTACCTCGTCGTCATCGCCAACAACCTCAACGCCTGTGCCCTCGTCATCTCCTACTGGGACCAGAGCACAAGCGCCGCCGTCTACATCTCCGTCATTGCCGCCGTCATCCTCGCCATCAACATGCTCAACGTGCGCGTCTTTGGCGAAATTGAATTCTGGCTCAGCGGCATCAAGCTCATGGTCGTCGTGGCTCTCATCATCCTCAACATTGTCATCATGCTCGGCGGTGGTCCCACACACGACCGCATCGGCTTCCGCAACTGGCAGAATGGCCTGGCTTTCCACGAGTACAAGGCAGAGGGCTCCCTTGGCCGCTTCCTCGGCTTCTGGTCCACCCTCAGTCCTTCGCTCTTTGCCTACATTGGTACCGAGCTCGTCTGTGTCACCGTCGGTGAGACGTCGTCGCCGCGCGACAGCTTGTCCAAGGCCATTCGCCAGACGCTCTTCCGTATCCTCTTCTGCTACATTGGCGGCGTCTTCACTGTCGGTCTCGTCGTGCCTTCGAACTCGCCCGAGCTCCTCTCGGCTGCCAAGGCCGGCACCTCTGCCACGGCCTCGCCCTTTGTCGTTGCCATCAAGCTCGCCAAGATCAAGGTCCTTCCCGGCATCATCAATGGCTGTCTCCTCATCTTCACCTCGAGTGCCGCCAACAGTGACCAGTACATTTCCGCACGTACACTGCACTCCCTCGCCCTCGTCGGCCAGGCCCCGCGCTGGCTCGCCGACGGCACCACGAAGCAGGGCGTTCCCTGGAAGGCCATTGTCCTCACCTTCCCCTTCTTCGCACTGGCATACATCAACCTCGCAGAAGACGGCAGCAAGACCTTCGGCTACCTCAGTTCCTCCGTCTCCATCTTCGGTGGCCTCATGTGGTGGGGCCTGCTCCTCACCCACATCCGCTTCATGGGCGCCCTCCGCGTGCAGGGCATCTCCCGCGAAACCCTCCCCTACCGCGCACCGTTCCAGCCCTACCTCTCCTACGTCGCCTTTGTCCTCGTCACACTCGTACTCTTCTTCAAGGGATTCTACGTCTTCATCGGCACATTCGCCTGGCAGACGTTCATCACGTCCTACATCGGTATCCCCGTGTTTGCGGCGTGCTACTTTGGGTGGAAGCTCTACTGGAAGACGAGCATCGTCTCCCTCAAGGAAATCGACCTCTTCTGGGTTGAGAACGAGAACGAGCTCGACGAGTAAGCGAGGGTGCGGTTGTCACTCGGTTGTCCCTTGCTTCTGCGGTCGATGTATGCGCTCCCGGAAATGTCTTCTTCTATGCGCCACGACCACGTACACGTAACGTAACGTAACGTAACGAATCATCCCAACTTCATTAGCGCACGAGAGCGAGCGACGTGGTGCGATACGATGCTGTTGTATTCCTTCTTCCCCCTTTTCCCCCCTTCCTTGTTGTGCTCCCCTGCTTGTAAAGAAACTTCCTTTGTCTGTGTCACGGCATAGACCAGACCAAACTCGACGGGCGCGGCCGCAAACCAAGAGAAAATGCAATGATCGTCACGTTTGTACTCAAAATACGGCTTCTGGAGATTGGTCTGTTCGACTGCCTGTGGTTGTGTTCGCCAACGTCAATTTCGTTAGCTCATTGCGTCGGCCAAACGAGACCTAGGGCGGGGCTTCCCCGTGTTGGCTCCACGGCGAGAAACGCTGCAGACAGCGACGTGTCGAGGCGGGTGCACACACCTCCAAGGCAAGTCAAGTCCAGGCGGCACTGCAGTCAGGATGTAGCTTGTCAGGGGAACACCACTGACGTAGTGAGCAGAGGACAGAGGCGCGGTCGCCGGTCGCAGGTCTCACACGAAGCAACGAGGCGAGGAGACAGAGTGAATGTATGCATTTGCATTTGCCATAACGCTGACAAGTGAACGGCGGGAGGTAGGTACTTGTGAAGGAAGAGAAGAGGGGAGAGTGTGTTCCAATGAGGTTGTAATTTGTAACATTGTTCATGTGTCACCCACTTAGACAATGTGGACCTGCGTTTACCTATTGACTAGCTTGCTGTGTGCTCACCCCCCTCGCCCACCCGGTCAAGACCGGGAAATAGCAAACTGATAGTCATCCTCATCGTGCTTCTCCGTGCTCGCGAGTACATCACCCGTCTCCTCATCGATGACAATCCGCCACCTAACAGGTGGGTTCAACCCCTCCGCAACACCACTAGCCGTCTCAATCGTATGGTACTTGAATACCTCCTGGAAGAACTGCGAGCTAGTACTCGCTGCAGGCTCCGCATCGTCGTAGCTGCACGCACGCACACTAAGGGGGTACGTCCCGTCTGGTACGCGGGTGTAGCCCGTTTCCGGGTCAGTCTCCACGGGGTAGCCGCTGAACGCGCTGGACCAGCCCAGGCCGATGCAGGCTTCCTCCACGCCGCCGCCGCTGTACTTCGGGACACGCAGCTGCATGGGCCGGTTCTTCCCGTACGGCGCTGCGGCACTCGTATCGTACGTGTAGTTCAAGGAAGTAGAGTTGCAGTACACGCCTTCGACGGAAAGGGCCGATGCAGAGGGGTGCTTGTCCATCGTGGTGAGGCGGTGCTCGGTTACACCTGAGGTGGAGTTGGAGTACGAGCGGATAGCGAGCTTGCCCTGCGTGGCGCCGTTGCGGCCGTAGGCGAGGCTGTTTGGTGGCAGGGCGGGGAGTGCGGAGGAGCGGGTGGGTCAGCGGTCCTGACCTCCGAATGTGAAAGGTGCTTGGCCCCTCTTCTGGGATACTCGGGACACTCACGTGCCGTTGACGTGCTCGCTGGCGGGTGCACAGGAGAGGTAACCGTCGGCGCGGCGCTCAGGGGCAGGGTGGTGCATGGCCGTAGGGTGGGCAGAGACGGCCGCGGCCGCGACGACGGCGAGGGAGACGATGCGAGTGAAAGTGGAAGCGAACATTTTGCTGAGGAGTTTGGGTGGGTTGGATGCCGGTTGAGGAGCGGTGTCGGTGTATGAGTTGGGAGAGTGGAGAGAGAGAGATGCTTGTAAGGTGAGGGAAGTGGAAGGGGGGCTTTGGTCGTTGACGAGTGCCTTTTATAAGTTAACGGATGAGCTCATGCGGTGAGAATACATACCCTGGTTGACACGGTGAGCTTCCATGCAGTACTCGACGTCCAACGTCAGTGCGTGAGCTGTCGTTGCCCATGTCGGGCTCCACTGTTAGACTTCTGTCAAGTCAAATGCCATGTCAGATGGCCACCACCTTCTAGCGAGGTGGACCTCTCCGAGCAAGCATGACAGCCCCCCTCCCTAAACGGCGCAG
Source organism: Quambalaria eucalypti (assembly GCA_004016185.1). Classification (NCBI taxonomy): domain Eukaryota; kingdom Fungi; phylum Basidiomycota; class Exobasidiomycetes; order Microstromatales; family Quambalariaceae; genus Quambalaria; species Quambalaria eucalypti. The sequence goes on from RRYC01000151.1 coordinate 64,554, forward strand.
CACCTAGCCGGCAAAAGGTTAATGTCCGAGGTGCATCGGGTCCCGACGGAGTCTGCATCGGCTGTGTCGAGCCAAGAAGACGCCTGATCGGGCTCAGTCGACGGCGTGCAGCTGGGCCACTGAAGGGTCTGGTCCCCCACGGCCCCCACGTGCATGTACTTGATATGGTGGTGCTGGTGCTGAGCTGTGCACCCCGATGCAGCATGCTTCGGAGAAGCAGCGACGGCGAGGCGACGAGCCGCGAGACTTTCCTAGTTGTTCTGTGCGACGACGCTTGTGCTCAACGTGCATCGGAAAGCAGCGGCTTCTTCGCGTATCCGAGGCGGGGGCGGAGGCGCCAACAAGCAAATAATGGTAACGGAGGAGGGGAGGGCAACCACGACTGCGCAGGTGCCTCCCTCGCCTGCATTCCCCTTCGCTCAGCATTCCATCGGGTCATCATATAGCCGCTGTCGTCGGTCGTCGGGATGCAGTCGTGGGCGTCGCCGCCGTCTTCTTTGAGAGATGCAGTGTGAAACAGCCGAGGCCAAGAAGATGACTTTGATGGGCCGCAACGCCGAAATTGTCCTCCCACTTCATAGTAGTGCCGAGCACCCCTTGAGTATCCTAGGGGCCTGGACACGACCACAACGCGCGTCGCCGCAACTCCGAGGGGCAACGCAAACGCCCAGTGCTCATTGCGCGTGGTCGTCCGTCAGTCGGTCGGAATGTCAAACCGAGTGTCGCACACGCTCAGACAAGATCTAAACACCTTTTCCACCACGCTTTCCCGACGACGTCCTTGCCTTGACAGCATCTCGCAATGACCGGGCGTTGGGTCACGCGAAGTTTCCGTCCTCGGTCGAGGCGTGCATCAAAGGCCGTAAGCTCGCTAGGGCCGAGGCCGGAAGATTGACGCAATGGCAGTGCTTTTTTTCATCCCTTGCATCTTCCTGAACAGCGACAGGTGGTGCTATATGGACCTGATCGCTTGGCTGATTTCGGGAAGAGTGAAAAGGTGCCAACTTAAGGAACCAACGCGGGTTCGAACCTGCGAGGTGGGCGAAGCCGCGCGCGCGCGCGTGCTCGAGCCATGCTTTTTTTTGCCTCTGGTGCTTGACTCGCATCCTGAGAAGATCCGACGGCCGCGGTTGACTGGCGGTTGATTAGCGTTTGCCTGACCTTGCCTTCTTCATCCCGCTACACCGTCCAACCTCGTCACGTCACGGCAGCCAGCATGTCTTCACTCCCCTGCCTGCCGTCTACCTCGCGGCTCATTCGCGCTTGCGCTCCTTCCTCAGCCCGCCGGATACACCCTGCGCAACCGCGTCTAGCGCCTCCCTGCCACATCCGCTCACCGGCCGTAGCGCGGCGGAGCATACACGCACCTGTCGCTGCTGCTGCTGCTGCTGCTGCGACGACACACCGCCTTCCTCCTACGCTGCGGCAGCTCGTCCAGTCCTTTGCGCCCCCTGATCACCCAGCCTCGCAGGTGCATCCCCCCACGGAAGATCGTCTCCTCGCCATCGCCAATGATGATGCGACTGCAAGTCATACCATTACAGCAACGGTGCGCTCCATCCGCACGCACGCCAAGGTCTCGTTTCTCGCCCTCAATGACGGGTCTCTTCCCGGCGATGGATCCCTCCAGGCTGTCCTGGCGGGATCTGTCCGTGAAAGGTTGCAAGCCGATGCGCGCCTAACCGTTGGTGCAGCCGTGAAACTGAAGGGACAGATGCAGGCTAGTAAAGGCAAGGGACAGACGCACGAGTTCAAGGTGACCGACGGAGAGGTCGTAGCTGGCTGCGAGGTGCAGGTGAGTGGGCGCGGCATGGCCACGGATCGCATCTCCCCTTCGTCTCGGGGCGACCCTCCTAACCAGCGCACGTTTTCCCTCGCCCTTCCCATACAGACTCACCCGCTCCTCGCCCAGCCCGAGTCGAAGCTCAGCCCAGACCTCGTCCGCCGCAACGCGCACCTCCGCTCGCAGCTCAACTCCTACGCCGCCATCATGCGGCTTCGCGCCTGCCTCGAAGCGGGCATGGCAAAGTGGTTTGACGGCAACGACTTTGTGCATGTCCGACCGCCGATTATGACGTCGAGCGACTGCGAGGGCGCGGGCGAGGTCTTCCGCGTCACTTCGGGGGAGAAGGAGGACCAGGATAGCGCCGTCGAGAAGGATAGCGCCGATGCACACGCCGCAGCATCGTACCTCACGGTATCCTCGCAGCTGCACCTCGAAGCCCTCACACTCGGTCTGGGACGGACGTACACTTTCACTCCGGCTTTCCGCGCAGAAAACTCTGCGACGAGTCGCCACTTGCGGGAATTCTGGATGTGCGAGGCGGAGCTCGTGACGCAGGGCAAAGACTCTGACGAGGAGCTCCACTCCCTCATGGACGTCGTGGAAGAGGTTATCAAGGCTGGTGTGGCGGGGGCAGTCCGGTCAGTGGGCGCAGAGGCAGATTATGCATTCCTTTCCGAACAGGCGCAGAGCCGAAGCCAAGGCCAAGGCCAAGGCGCGGAGCTAGATCCAGCCCACACAAACGATATCGAGCAGCAGGTATTCGGCACAGAGGGCCAGTCCCCCTCACGCTGGCCGCGCATCACCTACACCAAAGCGCTCTCCCTCCTCGAGACGCACCACACGACATCCGGCAACCCCTTCCAGACTGCGGCGCCTCCCGCCTGGGGGGAGGGCCTCGCAAGCGAACACGAGAAGTGGCTTGCGGGGGGATGGGCGCGGGGGCCTGTGTTCATCACGGACTACCCTGCGTCCAGTAAGCCGTTTTATATGCGCGTCGGAGAGGAGCAGGAGCAGGAGAGTGGTGGACGTGGACGTGGACGCCCCATTGTCAAGTGCTTTGATTTGCTCGTACCGCAAGTGGGCGAGCTCGTCGGTGGTTCTCTCCGCGAGAACGACGTTTCCGTCCTCGAAGAGCGGATGCGCACGCTCGGCCTTCTCGGCGAGGGCGGGGGCTCGCCGGGCCCAGACCATCCCCTATATTGGTACACCCACTCCTTACGCCACAGTGGGCTGCCCCCACACGGCGGGTTTGGATTGGGAGTGGAGAGACTGGTGGCGTGGGTGGGGCAGCGTGAGAGTGTGCGGGATTGTATTCCTTTTCCGAGAGTGGGGAGGAAGGTGAGGTTCTAAGTGCTGTACCTGCAATCGAGAAGAGGAGAGGAAAGGCTCTGCTTGCACTTGCATCAAAATGTATAGGCCTGCGGTTTGTTCGTGAGGCGAGGCGTGAGAGGTTGAGAAGTGACTCGGACGCGAGATGCGCCATCAGTGGAAGACGCACAGGCTCTGCTCATGCAACGGAGTCATTGACTGGATTCATTTCATTTCTCTCATGAAGGTCAAGGCACGCCATGATGCCCGCTCCTCTCTGGGGGGCTAGCCTCCTGCGCGTCCTATATCCTTCCACCCTTCAAATGCGATGCGGCTCAAGTTGCTTTTTTTTCATTCACACAACGATGGTTTTCACTTCTCGCCCTTTTAGAAAGCAGTGGCTCCCTTCATCGCGGCAGAGTACCTCTCACCAGCAGCCTTGAAGTTGCTAATGACGCCATCGAGCTCCTTCTTCTCCTCTTCACTCAACTTGATGGACGCAGCCGCAGCATTCTCTTTGAGCCTTCCGAGGTTGGTAGTGCCCGGAATGGGGAAAACGTGCGGGCCCTGCGCCATGACCCAGGCGAGGGAAATCTGCCCCGGCGTGGCGCCGCGCTTCTTTGCAATCTTGGTGAGGTCATCGACGATGGCCTGGTTGGCCTTGAAGTTCTCCTCGCTGTAGCGGTCATTGTTCCTCCTGAAGTCGCCCTCGGGGATGTCATCCCTGGACTTGAACCTGCCAGCGAGTGCTCCCCTTCCAAGCGGAGAGTACGCGACAATGGCTGTGCCATTCTGATTGCACCACTCTGCCAAGCCGTTGGAGAGAATGTCGGGCGTCCAGGGACTGAGCTCCACCTGATAGGCGTCGACGTGGGTAATGGCATTTGCCGCCTTGAGCTCCTCGAGGTTGTACTCCGAGCAACCGACGTACCGCGTCTTGCCGCTCTCCTTGAGCTCCTTGAGTCCGCGGAAAGTGTCCTCGATGCCCGCCAGGCCGAGGGAGCGGTCCGGGCGGTGCACGTAGTACAAGTCGACGAATTCCACACCGAGGCGCTTGAGCGAGGCGTCGCACTCACGCAGCGCGTCCTCGCGGGACGTAGCCAGCGTAAAGTCCGGCGTAATGGCAAACTTGGTGGCGAGGAAGATCTTGGAGCGCACGCCCGGGTGCGAAGCCAGCCAGGAGCCAATGACGCGCTCGTTGTCGCCGTTACCCGGGGTGAGGGTGTAGATGTTGGACGTGTCGATCATGACGGGGTTGGGGTGCGTCTCGACGAGGCCATTGAGCACCGTATTGACGTCAGACTGCTCCGGCGCCTTGGTGGTGTAAAAGGCGCTGAAGCCCTGCAAGGGTGACACGGGACGAGATGTTGTTGGTGCTTGAAGTCAGTGTTGGGACGCGGGGCGAAGTGACCGAGGAGTGTCCAACTCACCATGGCTCCGTAGCCAAGCTGCGAGATGGTTTCGCCGCCAGGTCCTGGGAATTGAGCAGTGGCCATTGTAGCGAAGTGTCTGGGCGGGTTGCTAAAGTGTCTGTGTAGGGCGGTTGGGAGTTGTTCGTGATCAAAGAAGAACGAGGTGGTGTGGTGGGATGGAGGGAGAGAAGAAAAATGCGATGAAGCTCGCGGGCACCCATCTATATATGTACGTTCATCGCACACCTCGTTGTCGATCTACCATGTGGAGTTGCTGCCTTCAGGATGACCCCGATGTCCCTCGCCTGCTAAAGGCCGTAAAGGACCTGGGGCAGGCTCAGCGAGCCAATCGAGAAGTTCTCGCTTGGCGCAAGCAACCTAAGCGCGACGGCATGGAGTGGAGTGTGGAGTGGAGTGGAGCTGTTGTTGGTCTCGTGGTCATCAGCGCAGACACGGCTGCTGAGCCCAGCCCGCGCCATCTTCGCTTCGAGGTTCACTGTCAAATCGGGAGCGGCACAACTTGGCCGAGAAGGTGGTCCGTTTGTGGAGGTCATCCATCCATCCAGCTTGGAAAACAACACCAAACATGCGGCGCGACGCGGGTGATCACACGGGCCAAGCGCCCAGAGTCGCTCACATGTGGGGGCGCCGAGGCGAGGGCCAGCCACCGCGCTGAGCACAGGGTGGAGAGCTCAGCCGCCATGGCAAGAAGTTCAAGGTCGTTGCTCGAGTAGCTCAGCGTTCAGGATAATATTGTATCCTTGTGGCTCGTGACCTCCTCCATCTCATACCGACGCTCGACCTCATACCAACCTTGCTCGACTCGGACCTCCACCTCCAGCCAGCTGGTCGACGCATCGACCACTCAGCGCGTCGGTGCTTGGGCAACCGAAGCACCCGCGCAGGCCGACCATGGCGCTCAGCAGCTCAATATGTACAAAGGTCCGTGAGGTCGTGGCGTCATACAATCGCTCTGTTTTCGCAGATCCGCTGTGAGATCGGCTTGTATCCGAGCGGTAAGCTTAGCCAGAGCAGCTTGAATTCGGAAGATGTCTTGACCGTACGACCTCTACGTTGACGCGCGCCTCTTTCCGCTTGCGCTGCGTGGCTCGATTCACGTTGTGGCTTCCGCTCGAGGTCACACCTACTCTCTCGCGCCGCCATCAAACGGCTAAGCCATGCTAAAGGGAAGAAGTTCAGTCAGTCATTCGAAAGTGCAAGAGATGCGCCCTTTCCAATGCCTTGATCTTCGTCTTCCGACGACAAGCACGACGTCTTCGTGTCCAAAGCAGCGTCTCAAGGAAGCCAGACGACCTTGTACGCACAAGCACGCGCCTGGCAGGCATAGTCGACAGTTTAGTTGAACGTGTACCAGAGACTTGAGCGATCTTTTGAGTTCCCGACCCACCAGCGCCCCCACCGACTGCGAATTCGGCGCTCGCTGTCGTACTCAAGAAGGGCTTCGAGAGCAATCGCAAAAGCGACAGAAGGGACTCATTCCTTTCCGCCTTCCATGCACTCAGGGAGAGAGACTCAAGCCGGATTCAGTCTCAGTGTGAAAAATCGGGCACGACGCAAGCTAGCCGCTCGGTTGCAGCAATTGCAACCAGCGGCGCGCACGCCCACAGACTGCATAGCATGGCATGACATTCCTCTCGCCGCTGGCACACGTAGCGTGTCACGCTGATCTTCTGGTCCTTATTTTCCCGCATCCACCATCTGGCTGGCTATAGACGCCGCAGCTCAAGCCTGTGCGCATCGTTTGCGGCTAGCACCAAACTCCGCTCGCTCCGTCAGCTCGAAAAGGCTTGGCAGGGCGGTGGGGCGCCACCCCCACCCCGTTTCTGAGGGTCTAGGGACAAGGGATTAGGGATTGTCTCTGCGATGCGATGGGGAGGGAGCCCACGATGGACGGCCGGTCGAATTCAGAGAGATCCCCCTTGTCCGCCGCGGATGTGTGTCCGCGAGACGACAAACATTTCTTCCTCCTCGTTGCCAGCGGCCTTCAAACGAGGAGGTGAAGACCTCAAGGCGAGATTCAGTTTCGGTCCACTCTCACGGACTTGCCGAGGGCTGACGGGCAGCGTGGGGCGAGGGGCGAGGGGCGAAAAGAGGTGAGGAGGCAGGGGGAGCGCAGGGGCTCAGGCCGCCCGCAGACGAACCCAAAACACCGCCTCGCTTTGGCTTTGTTCGCTGGCACCCGCAACCGCACCCGCACCCGCACCCAGCCCGCACCGCCCGGCGGTCGTGGCCCTGTGCCGGCGACTCCATGGTCTAGCGGGACGAGCTGCACGCTCATGCACGCGTGCATCCTGCGCGCCCATCAGACACAGCCAGGCAGGCAGCGAGGGAGGATCAGGGCGGCGCAGCACCGAAGACAAAGGCCGACTCCAGCACGCAGCCACTCTGGGATCCCGCCGACGACGCGACTTGCCTATTGAGGGAAGACAGAGAAGAGAGAAAAGAGACGCGGCTGGGTGCCCTCGTCGCGCTTCGCAGCACCGTCTCGACGCGTTCGAGGCGTCGTAGCCCGCTCTCAGACTTGCTCTTTCCCTCGCCCGAGTCTGCGTTCGTCTGCTCACCCAGTCGAGACAAGGTCGCAGTCTGAATTCGCTGCCAAGGCAAGTGAGGAGACGAGGGGCCTAATTGGGGACCACCGGGTGCGTTCGCTGGGCTAGAGCCGCGGGCGGGCTCCTCACCGAGCTCCTCCTGGTCGCTCTCATCGTCGCCCCCTTGGGCCGTCCGATGTCGGCGGACAGTCTTGACGCAGGCGAATGGCGCAGAGCTTACTTGGGCACGGGAACAGTGTACATTTGCCGGCATAATGGTCTTGTAGTTACCGCTGCCTGTCAACGCGGTGACACGCCCTCGCCGCCTTTGGGCTGCGCTAGCTGCCTGTCCCACGCGTCCACTACCCCCCCGCCCCGTATAAAGTCGACGAGGCTGACGTCCTGATTCTCTGGCTTCCCCCCTCTTTCTTGTTCTCCATCTTTTCCTCATCCTTTTCATCCTTTCGCGTCGGCTTTCCCTCACCCTCTCTCTCCTCTCGCCCTCTCTCTCCTCACCATCGAAGCACACAGGTTGATCCTTGTCTTCTCACCTACACGACACCATATACAAGCCGTACACGCGCTCCGCCTAACCTAACCCTCCCCACCTCTCCCACAATGCAAGGACTCCGATCCATCCTCTTGGCCCTCGTCGTGGCTTCCATGACCCTCACCTTCACCGTCGCTTCGCAGGACGCAGCGATGGTAGGCCACTCCAACCACAACCATGCCCGCCGCAACACGGTCCGTTCCATCGTCTTGGACCACGGCAAGAAGCTCAAGGCAAAGCGCGCCACCCAGGCACAGCAGGAGGCCGCAGCTCGCTCCAGCGCCTGGATGGCCAACTACGCAAAGCAGAACAAGGCTTGGCAGGAGGCAGCCATGGCAGACCTCAAGGCTGGCAAGACACCCGAGGACTTTGACACCTGGTCCAAGTCTCACGGTGGCTCCACTGGCTCCGGCTCTGCCTCTTCCTCTTCGTCGACTTCCAAGGAGCACTCCGCCGCCTCCAAGTCGTCGTCGAGCGCCGTCAAGGCCACGGCCACGACCACCAAGGAGAACGCTACCAGCAACAACACCTCCAACGACGATGACGATGACGACGATGATGATGACGACGACGACGACGACGACAAGAGCACCACGAGCACGTACAAGGCGACCTCTACGTCCTCTAGCCACCACCACCACTCGTCTTCGTCTTCGTCCACCAGCTCGTCCTCCAGCGCCACCTCGACCTCCAGCGGCTCCACCGGATCCGGCCTCCTTGCCGACATCATTGACGTCGTCACGGGTACCGTGACCTACTACAACACCGGTCTCGGCGCCTGCGGCTGGACTAACACTGACAGCGACTACATCGTCGCTCTCCCCGTCGGTGTCTGGAACGACCTTGGTGGCACCGTCTCCAACGGCAACGTCGTCTGCGGCCACAAGCTCAAGGTCTCCAACGGTGACACAGCCATTACCGTCGAGATTACCGACCAGTGCCCCAGCTGCGCCGACACCCACCTCGACCTCTCGCCCGCCGCCTTCAAGGCACTCGGCGCTGAGGAGAAGGGTGTCCTCGACGTCTCCTGGGGTTGGGTCGGCGAGAAGCCTTCCAAGAGCAGCTAAGCGCGCGTGTGTCTGCGTCGCTCCTTCTGCTGCTGTGCGGTAGTCTGAGTCGCATCGCATCGCGCCCGCTCAGTCCCGTCTCTCATGAGCTGTGCTCTGCGAGATATCATCAAGTCCAAGGCTCTCTTTATCACAACGCTGCGCTTCTCTCTTGCCACCGGGTTGGTTCTGCGAACCACACCGGCTCAATAACCATCGGTCTTGGTCTCGGTCCCGGTCTCGTGTATCATCATGCATGCTAGTCATGTCAAGTCACATCACGTCACGTTGCGCCCTGCCCTGCCCTGCCCTGTTGTTCACCTCCACTGTATTGTTTCGGTTCCCCGTCCTTGCATCTCCCCTCTCCTCCCCTCTCCTCCCCTCTCCTCCCTTTGTGCTGCTGGATGGGACCACGTCCTGGCCGACGACATCCTCCGCGCCGAAGGGCTGCTACCAGACACTATCACCATCATCCACATCACGTGTGGCGCCAACCGGCTGGCTGCTAGCAGTCGGCCAGTGAGTGGCGTTCCCTTCTATGCTATGCAAATTCATTTTTCCCGCGCTGGCCGGACTGGTCGGGTCGGTGCGGGGTAGCATTGGAAGACTAAACTTGACGCGCCTGAGCCTGAGCCTGAAGAATGAAGAACGAACCTTTGACTAGCTCGCCGCTCTCACGCCTGCCAGACGCCGGTCTTCGCACATCGCAGCCACGCACGCATGGTAAAAACGGACATTGTGGGATCGTTGACACGAGGCGCAGACGACAAACCAACCCTTAACCCCCCCCCCCCACCCCCACCCTCCCCTCCCCGAACTGGTGTCATTATGATTCGTATCCCCATAAACATCCTCCAAATACGCCAGCCTAGCTCCACCACCCCCAAGCGCAGATCCCCCCTGCTGATTAATCGCATGCTCGCACCCCGTGCCGTCCTCACCCCCGAACCTTACGATATACACATGCCGTACGAGTACATCCCTTGTATCACTCCCAAACCAGTTGGGGGTGCTCACGCGGGGTTGCTCCCCTGCGGTGTATGCGCGGATTGGCGTAGGCGCGACGGTCTGTTGTCTTCTGGGGGAACGTCGAGTGCCGAAGTGGGGGAGACGAATACGCAGTAGATCCCTAGGCCTGTAGCGAAGTGCGATGTGACGGAGGGGCTGATCTTATATGAAGAATAGCCACGGCGCATACCTGGGTAATCGCCCTTTTGAACTTGTCTTTCTTCTTCTTTCTTCTTCTTTCTCTTCTTTCTCTTCTTCCGAGGAGGAGGAGGAGGAGGAGGAGGAGGAGGAGGAGGAGGTGACACGCGCAGGGGAGACGTGCGACCAGACGACATTGGAGGGGGGTTCGTATGGGAATTCCGACTATCGGCGGGGCGGGACAGTGAGGTATCCATATTCCATCAGCGTGCGGACCTTCGCAGCGTATATGCTGGGACCGCGGCATGGGGATCCAGTTGAACTGATTTTCAGGGGTCGGGGCGTCTTGCCGCGGCGAGTCTAGCGAAGAGGCAGGTGGACGTCCTTTGCCCACGTCAACGGGCGTCTGAATCGTCCGAGTCGACAACGATGACTTCCGATGCGGAGGAGCCAGCATTGGCTCTTTGTCCCACTTCGCCGTCGTCGAATTCGTTGCAGAACTGCCGAAAGGCCTTCATCGTGGCTTCCTTGGCAATCTTTTTCCACCGCGTTCGGAATGCAGAAGCTTGCCGAGGATCAGACTTGTACGCTGCTTGGTGGCGCTCAATGTCTTCAATAAGACAAGAGGAAGGGGGTGGTTCTTCCTCAAACTCGTAGTCGGAGGCTTCGGGGTCCAAAGACGACGCTCGCTTCGTTTCGAGGGCGGATGTTTCCGTTGATTGAGAAGCCCTGTGTGGACCAGGCCGCATAGCTGCAAATAGGTCTGCATCTGTGACGGGCTCTGGACTGGGCGATCGCAAGACGTGGCTATTAGCCCCGATACAATTGAGTCCATCTTCGTAGATGCCAGCGCGGCGAAAACGAGCCCGCACTGCCTGTTCATCGAATGCTTCCTGGCGCATGGATGGATAATCTGCGAGGAACGTCCTGATGAGGAGCGCATCGGGGGCTGTGAATCTGGGTTCCCGCCACCGAGGGTGACGATGCGGAAATTGGGCATCTCTTGAAATTCGTGGCCAAAGTGTTTGTGTAACCGCAAGTTGAAGTGGTCGTCCTTCATGCAATACAGCTGTTTCCAGGAGATGTTGTGCTTCTTGACGGCGGAGGTCATGTCATTTCCGATGCCAATGGCGTCCCAGACTCGACCCATGGCGACGTAGTCGGGGTGGAGTCGCATCATCATGGTGGCGTGTCGAGCTTGGAAGTCGGCTAGCCAGTCTGGGTGTATGGTAATGGTGGGATCATTCGTCTGTTCGCGCAGAGCATACGTGGCTAGCTTCTGGATTTCACCCTTGTCCAAGACTCGGCCGTACCGAGCGGTGACGACGATGCACATGAGGACTTGATGGTCGACGAAAGGATGGAGCCTACGATGACTGGGCTTGAGCTTCTTGTGAGGTGTGACTGCGCGTGCTTCCCGCTCATAGAGGAAGGTTTCGACGGCTCGTCTATTCATGCGCTGAAGGGCGCTCTCCGTCTTCTTGTTTCGCTTTGGTGGCATTGCGGGCGGGTGTGTGCGGCGGAGTGGGCAAGGGTCATACCCGTGGATGATGTTGGCTGTGTCAAGGATGGCAACCAGTACAATATTGTACTACAAGGATGTTCTTCACGGCCTCACTGAACCGTGGACAAGTTCCTCTCGCTTCTCTGCCAAGCAAGTGGAGGCGTCACACGTGTCGGTCTCAGTCAGACGCGTATGTAGACGCGACGCAATGGCGGTGCCCTGCCTGGGAGGGCGCAAGTGTCCCCCGTTTCCATTCACAATGGAAAGAAAGAGATGGAGAGAGAAGCTCACAACTTGGCGCAACTTGGCTTTGGCGCAACTTGGCTTTTGCTTGGACGAGCGCCCCAGCTTGGCTTTTGCTTGGACGAGGTCCATACCAAGATGCGTGCGAGAATAAGCAACATGTCCCTTTTGGCAGGCCAAGCCTGCCCGCCGATACCCACGGGAGTGACGGCAGCCTAGGCACGGTAATACAAGGTTTTGTTAAACCATGAAAAAGAAGAAGCTTGGCCCGAACGCTTAGCTTGGCCTCGCATTCCTCCCCGCGGCGAATCCTCCGGCCGGCGGGCCCTGCCATCAATGGTTTTCGCTTTGGCCATCAGAGGTCGCAGCGGCAGGTACCTAACCGCCGGCTCGGCCTACCCCCTACTTTTGACGTCAGCGCCAAGCTCAGCTCAGCTCAGGCGTGCCAAGTTTCCACAGCCTTTCTGCCCTGCCCATCCCTCAAACCCCAAATATATTGGGCTATGCTGTCACGCCACGCAGTGCCGCACCACGCAATGCCACACCGCTTACTTGTAAGCTTGGACCGATCCTCCCGGAAGAGGAGAGGAGCGCCGGCAAAACTCCCGATGGCGCAGCACCGAGCGGAACATGACGTGGAGTGCGGCCGGGAGGCAGACTCAGGGGACCTAAGTACAGTAAGTGCGGTAAGTACAATGGGCGCAAGGGAGCAAGGCGCAAGACTTGGACGCCACGCGGCAGCCAAGCCGGCGGTAAGTCGTGCGTTAAGCATCAAAAGTAAGTAGCCAAGAGTAGGGCACAGGCACAGCCCCGGGCTCTTGGCGCGGGCGTAGCGCGGTGACAGCTTCGTCGCTGCTTTCTTTTCAGGGGACGCTGACGACGAGGAGAGGGGGGTGGAGGGGATAGCTAGGGGGACTCGCCTATAAATGTGCCGCTACCCGCAGTTCTGTGTCGCTCCTTTTCGTGGCATAGATCCAACAAACAAACTCCCTCTAGCCTTCCTTTACGCCTCGTGAGTCCTCTCTGCCGCAGTCCGCATTTTCCAGACTGCCACCACCGCCTGCTGCTAACATTCGCTCCCCCACCCGACCCACCTCACTTTACTCTGGCAGGCATACCGCCCACCGACCCCCGCCCACCCCCGCCCACCGTTATTGACCATGGCACGTCCCTGCCCCCTCGTCCTGCGCGGCGCCCTCCTCTTCCTCGGCCTCCTCTTCTCCATTTACATCTCCACCACCCTCGGTCAAGGAGGCCAGCGCTCCTGCCGGCAATGCACTTGCAACTTTAGCGCCAATGGCTCCTTCAACTCCATTGACCTCTTCATGGGGTATGCAGTCAAGAAAATCGCCGGTTTTGGGGATTTCTCCTTCCCAAAGGAGCATGAGGTGGGATACCCAAAGGAGTCGGCGAATCCCGTGACGCGCCAGCCTGTGATTGAAGGCAAGGTCACGTTTGACCGATTGTGCGGGAATGGGAAAACGGCCAATGGGAGGTGGAACTGGCCTTACATGAAGGACGAAGGGCAGGATACGGGCTATGAGGCGGGATTGGCCATTACCTGCACAGAGTGCGGCAAGAGCGTGAGGTGCGCCGATGGTTCCAAGTGTGAAGATAGCGGGCTGTAGGTGGGCGTGCTTGGGTGGATGAATGGTAGGTGGTGTATATAGCATATAAGCGCAAGTGCGGCAGGCAGAAACAGGGAGTATGCGTCGTGTGCGCGCACGCGCGCACACAAGGGACTGGGTTCATAGCAGTGTGGCCCAATATATGTCAATTCCCGAAAGAAAGCCATCAAGACTCCCGCGCCTTTCTTTGACAGTACTTTACCAGCACATGTCCCGCGATTTTATCCTACAACTTTGCCTTCATCTGCAATGCCTGCCCCGTCGTCGACGCAGCACTGGTCCCACCCCCTCCACCCGCCCTCGACTTGGCTTCCTCCTCCTTCTTCTCCTTCTCCACCCACTGTCGAATCTCCTTGCGGAGGAGTTTCCCACTCGGCGAGACAGGCACAGTCTCGACGATGCGCACGCCGCCGCGCAGGCGCTTCGCATTGGAGACTTTGGACTTTACCCAGTCGGCAATGGCCTGCGCTTCGGCGCCGGCCTCCCCCGCCGTCGTACGCAGCGAGACGTACGCCCGAGGTAACTCCGTGCCTTCCTCATCGCTCCAAACACCCACGACGGCCGCGGAGAGTATCTTTGGGTGCTGCAGCAGGATGGCCTCCAGCTCAGCAGGAGCAACCTGGTAGCCCTTGTACTTGATGAGCTCCTTTTTCCTATCGACGATACTGAATTGCCCACTGGCATCCATGAGGGCTACGTCGCCCGTCTTCATCCACCCGTCGGCCGTGAATGTCCCCGCGTTGGCAGAGGGATTGAGGTAGTACCCCTTTGTGATGTTTGGGCCGCGCAGGAGGAGCTCGCCGCGCGTGCCCGGCGAGACGTCACGGTCATCGTCGTCTACAAGGCGGGCCTGGGCGCGTGGCGTGGCGTGGCGTGGCGTGGCGTGGCGTGGCGTGGCGAGGGAGGAGGTGTGAAATGTCAGCAATAGGGAGGGCGAGGGAGGCAGCAACGCTGTATGCACGCGCAGACTCACTTCGATGCCGGGCATAGGCCAACCAATGGTGCCCTCTTTCCCTGCGGGGTGCAGCCCAAATGCACCGACGGTCGTCTCCGTCTGGCCGTGGCCCTGTACGATGTGTACGCCGAGCTTCTTCTGAATCTTGATTTGCAATTCAGCGGATAAGGGTGCGGCGCCGCACCCCACCCACTCTACGCTCTTGAATACGTCCGGCTCGGCAGCGGGGCAATTCACCACGGCCTGCAACATCGGGGGCACCGTGGTAGAGATGGTTATGCGCTTATCGCGGATGGCTGTGCAAAAGTCGACGGGGTTAAAAGGGGAGAGGATGTACACGCGGTTATGGCTGACAAAGTTGTGGCATACGCTTGCGATGAGGCCAATGGCGTGGAAAAAGGGCGCTGCGGCAAGGGCTCGTCCGCCGAGGCGGAATGCGCCCGGGATGGCATTCAATTGCGAGATCATGGCGACGACGTTGCGCTGCGTAATCTCAATGGCCTTGGGCAGGCCTGTGGTGCCTGAGCTCCAGGGGAGAAAGGCAGTGGCTGCGGCTAGATCTTGGGCCGTGGGGTTGGGCGCAGGCCGCGCAGCTAGGCCGTCGCCTGCCAAGCGTGCCTCTTCGCGGGAGACCATGACGCGCTCGACCCACACTGGACCGGAGATGGTCTCTATGTCCATGAGGACAAGTCTGCGCGGCACGAGTCTCGCCTCGACGGCAAGCTTCTTGAAAAAGGGCGAAGAGGTCAGGACGAGCTTGGGGTTGAGCACGTCGAGAACGTGCCGCAGCTCGGTACGCGTGTACGTCGGGTTGGCAAAGGATACCTGCAAGCCAGCGTAAATGCAGCCCATGAGTGCAATGATAAAGTCGATGTTGGTGCCCAGTACGATGAGGACGACGTCCCCGGGCTTGAGCTTGAGCTTGTTGCGGAGACCGAGGCCTAGGCGGATACCAGCCAGCTTCAACTCGCCCTTGGCAAGGGTCCGCTTCTTGCCCTTGAGCTCCTCAAAGGCAATGCGCGAATCATCGAGTTGGATGTTGCGGAAGAGAAAGTCCCAGATGGTTTCATTGGGAATGGGCGGGAGCCGGATGTTGCTGCGGTAGACGACTTGCCCATTGCTTTCCTTGGAGATGATCGTCTCGGCTGGTGGCGGGAGGGCGCCAGGGTACGGCATGGTCGTGGGCGTGTGCGTGTGCGTGGACGTGGGCGCGGGAGGGGGCGTGGGGGGAGGAAGGTTGCTTGGCGTCGATGCGGAGGGTACCCGCCAATGGTGATGTTGCCCAAGGCTTTTATACGTTGCCGCTGCTCAGCATCTGCACCCACCTCGGCTCGATTACGCCTCGGCTTTCCGAGGTCATCGGGGCCGAGTCGAGTCGAATGGAGTTTGCGGTGGATACGGCCCGCGAGTTCCGTCCATGATGGCATGCAGGCGGGGGAACTGACTCCGCCGCAAAAAGAAGAGAGAGTTCTTGATTGACGCGTCGTCATTTGCCGTTACGCAGAGGTTGATCCGGCGGGGTCAGGTGGGCCGTGCGGGCAGAAAGAGATCCAGGGCGGGCGTGGGGTGGAGGGCAGCCAGTCAAGCAGGGACGGGACCGATGCCGAGGTGCGGTGTGAGTTCCGAGGTTCAAAGTCTTCCAACCCCTGGGTGGCACGCGACGCAGCCCGAGGTGTTCATTGTGGGGGCCGAGGTTCGGCACGCGGCAGAAGTTGCGTAGATTGAGTGCGGGGAAGGCGTGCGTGCGGGAGGGCGTGCGTGCGGGGAAGGCGTGGGATTGCGGGCTGTTGGTCCAATCCAAGCATAGCAGCATCGTCGTCGTCGTCTTTGTCTCAGCTGGACCTCCTCCATCCTGCGCCGCCGAGGTAGTCGTGGAGCCCCACAGCTTGGCTGAGACAAGGCAGGCAGGGCAGGCAGGCTGGGCGCCACGCGGTGCGGGTGGCCCACACACTGTGCTGGTGCCGCGCCGAGGCAGACCAACGGGTTCAAGCTGCACGGGCCAAGGCAGGCACAGAGGGGCAGACAAGGCAGGCAAGGCAGGCAAGGAGAGGGTGGTATAAAGAGCAGAAGTGAGGGTCAGGTGACCATTGCAAATAAAAGTCTTCTTTGGGTGAATGGGCGAGTTCAACTTGGATGCTGCGAGATGAGCGCCCGCCCGAGGATGAGAATGGTGGGGAGGCGCACCGCACCGTAAGTGGCCCGCGAGGATTCTCGCCGCCGTTTCCTCGGCGTCCGCGGAGCTGCACTGCAACGCTGCAACGCACACCACACTTGCAGCGCAGCAGCCACGAGCAGCGGCAGCTCGTCTGTCTTGCACACCCAGTTCCCACTGCGACGCTGCAATGCTACTCGCCGCCGCCTCTTACGGGTCAGAGGCCGGACTACAAGTTGCTCGTCTTTGAGTTTGCTCGCCTTTGCCCGCCTTGCTCGCCGTGACCGTCGAAGTCGCCTGGCCCACTTGCATCCTCCATCGGTGCTTGCTGAGCCGAGTGGGTATATAAGCCCCTTCGATAAAAGCGGCGATAAGCAGACGAGTACGGCGGTCCCCCCCAAAGTATCCTTGCCATCATCTCCTCGTCGCAGCGTCATTGCCATTCCCCGCCCCTCGTCTCCCGCCGCCAATATGGGCTTCAGCTTCGACACAATCTACTGGACGCTGCGAAAGACGGCAGCCCGTGAGTGCGGTATGTGAGCAGTGTCAAGTCCTACCAGTGGCCACTGACACCACCCTCGCCTCGAATTCGCCCCGCCCCGCCTCACCGCAGACCCCCTGGCACTCCTAGGTCTGCTGGGCTACCGCGCCTACCAAGCACAAGGTATTCCGGCCATCCAAGACCAGCCGGCCACAAAGGCAGCATTGGTCCTCCTTGGCCTCTATGCCGTAAAGTGGTTCAGCAATCGCTGGCGAAATGGTCTTTGGCCCCGCGCAAGGCTCAATGCGAGTACATGGCCCGCCGAGATTGTCTTTGTCACGGGAGGAGCCCAAGGTGAGTCCTAGGCGCTAGATGAAAGCGCATATAGCCACGCTTTTTTGGCCCTGACCTCGCGCATCACGCTCCGCGCCCCACGCACCGACAGGTATCGGCAAGCAGACGTGTGAGATGCTGGCAGCAAAGGGCGCCAAAGTCGCCGCCGTAGACATCATCGACTTTACCCCCTCCCACCCCAACATCAAGGCCTACAAGTGCGACATTTCCCAATTCGACGAGATTACCCGTGTGCAGGCAGAGATTCGCAAGGAGTGGGGCAGCGACGTCACCATGGTGGCTAACATTGCAGGACTCAACAATCGCAGCCTCATCCTCGACCTCGATGAGCGCAAGGTGAACCGCATGATTGACGTTAACCTCAAGAGCCGTGAGTTCAAAGCAGGGCGCAACGAAGAGCGCCGCAATCACACACACACACGCTGTCTCAGAACTGACACGACGCGCATGCATGCACTTGCCATTTACCCGCGACCGACAGACTTCTGGACGGCCATCGTCTTCCTCCCTGCCATGGTCAAGGCCGGTCGTGGCCACTTTCTTTCCGTCGCCTCGACGATGGGTCTGGTGGGCATCGTAGGCCAGAGCGACTACGTAGCCACCAAGCACGGCCTCGTTGGTATGCATGAGAGTGTGAGTAGCGTGGAGCGTGGCGGCCACCCGCCCCGGCAACTCCGACTTGCGGGCGCCCTGGTTTAATTTTCTCACGCGCCCTTTGCCCTCTTCTTCTTTTCCACGCGCTCTTGCATCGGCGTTCTGCGGCCTTCCGGCGACTTGCTTGCCACGTCACCCACCCACCCCACCAGCTCTACTACGAGATGCACAAAAAGTACCGCACGCCCAACGTCCGCACCTCGGTGGCCATCATCGGCCACACCAAGACGGCCCTCTTCAACGACTTTGACGTCGGCCCCATCGGCCGTTTCTTTGGCCCGCCCCTCGAGCCGTCCTACGTCGCAGAGCAGATTGTCGACGCATTCGAAGCACAGGAGAGCAGGCGCATCATGACGCCCGTCATGGTCACGAGTGCACTGGGGCTCAAGGCCACGCCTAGCTTTGTGCGAGACTATCTCCAGTGGAGCCTCGGAGGGGACCGCGCCCACCAGGGAGAGCCTAAGCCCGAGCAGCTCCCGGATAGGCGGTGAAGCGGCGATACCCAGCGCAACGAGGCGTGCAGCAAGGCCTCAGAAAGGGTCGAGCGTCGAGCGTCTCGCTTTACGTGCCCCACACTGATGTAAAGTCTTCTTCTTCTGTAGCTGTAGGGTTGGATGCGACGGCTGTATGCCGTCCACGAGGGCCAATGGGGCGCGGTGACGCTCACACGACGACACGAATTTCTCGACGTTCTCAGAGTCAGAGTCTGAAGGATGTGAGGCGGCGTGACAGGCGGCATTAACTGACTGAGCGACGATTCCAACGCCAGCCATAAGATGGGGCAATCTTTGATGACATGCTGAGACTAGCTTCTCTCGTGGCGCTTCTCTTGGGCGCCGTCTCAGCACACGATGGCAAACGCAGCGTCGAGCGCCCCGACTCGACACGATGCCTGGCAACTGGATGGTCTGATGGGAGCTTGCACGGACGATGTCAGGTGCAATCTTGTACATATTGTAAGCTTCACTGGCTTTCTGACCTCGATTGCAGTCGAGTCCATGAGGGCTTAGCTTGCCTTGGTGTTCGGCGGCGCGTGGGTCAAGTCACGTGATGCCACACATTTACGCCTCGCCTCCACGCGGGATGGACCCTTTGTTTCAACTTGCCTCCGTTGTCTTGGAAGGCTTAGCGTCACTTCCAAAAGGTACCTGCTCCCTTGACGATCGCCTTTGACCTTCAATTCCCGAGTCTTTGCGGCATTCACCAGCACTCTTCCTCCTCGCCAAATCGATTACCAAATTCCTTGTACATCATGCAAACTGCTCTGTCGTGCCATCCCATATATCCCCTCGTCCGCCTCGGCTCTAATCCCCGCTAGCCAACGATCGCAAATAGTCTTGGTGGCTTCGTCGATGGCGGAAGCGCCGCTTGTACGCAATGATGGTATTGCCCGACTGGGAAGACCTTGACGCTGCTCCAAAGCCATACAGTGTAGTCGATCACCTGCGGCCCAATGGTTCCATCGACTTGACAAAACCCGCGGACTACGAGTTCACCCTCAGTCCAGAATTTCTCGCCCAGATTCGAGACCCAATGTGTCCGATCAGCCATTTCTTCCCAGGCCTACTTTGGAGTGGCGAAGTGACTCTGCAAGAGCGACGTGACCAAGAATACCCATCCATCACCTCCACACTGAGGGAGCGACCAGCAATCCATAGCATCGTGCCACTCTCGATTGCAAACGTACAGGAATTCCTCTATGATCCATTATTTGCACAGCTCGAGAGCCACCCCGATCTCAAGACGAGCACCGTCAAATCGGCCTGGAGATCCAAAGCCAGGCCGCATTACATGGCTTTTTGGTCCAGTGAGCAAGCCCTGTACGAGGCCTTGATGACCGGTCTCGTCAAACCAGTGCAGGCTCTCCTCGATCTGCTCCCCCTGCCTGCGGGAACAGAGCTTAGGATTCTGTCTCAACAGCAAACCACGCCATATCTGGATCCTGCGCGCACCTCTGGTCACACAAGTGACGACTGCTGCATCGCGGCCGTCGACGGCAACGGGCAGGTACTACTCGTGATTGAAGTCAAGCCCTGGTTGGACCGCAAGTCCCTGAAAGCACTTCGCGACCTCGCGCGAGCACCGCTTCTCAACACTCACCGACGTGCAGGCCCGGCACTCCGTCGTCAACAGACAATCGCCTACGCCACCCTCCAGCAGCTTGCGTCGCAAATGCGGATCTCAAACGCCCCACTGGGAGCAATCTACAATGGCAGCGATCTTATCGTATTCGAGAGGGACTTTGCGCACGACGTGACGCTGGCGAATCAGCTCCTTGCCCTCAATGGTGCGGCCATCCCATCGACGTTCCGCCATGATTTCAAGCTACAAAGCTGGAGAACGTCTTTCGCGCATCCGTTGGACAACCAGCCACCTGGCCCGCGCGAACGTTTCAATCAAAGCGCCAACCCAGTGGTGTGCTTTGCCGCCATCATCTGGCGTGCATATCAAAGACTGCTCGCACGTCCCGCAGTCGTCAACGACGAATCATTGAGCACATTGTTCCCAAAAGCTAGAGGGGGTCGCTGTCCGTGTTCGGCTTCACAAGCCGTCAGAGCAGCCGGCGTGGCCCCCGCATCCGAGTTTCAGCTGTCTGTCTCGCCCGTCATGCCAGCGCTCATTGATCTCCTGCAAGATCTGGAGCTGGCACCCGACTTCAAGCCAGAGTCCGAGCAGCCCCTTGAGGATTGCTACACTCTCGTCTCTTTCGGAAATCACCAAGACCTCTCCGTTCCAGGTGCCGGCTCCTGTTTCTACTTGATGGCTTGTCCGAGCGACAAGCCAAGGTCGGGAGCGCACGCTCTGGTATACGCCGGTACATTGCACGCGACTGATTTTTCTGCCCAGCTTGGGTCAGCCACCGCCCTCGATTTGGCCGCACGAATGCAGGGAATGCTGACGGTGACTGGCGAGAATGGCGCCCATCCGGAACCACATCGTCTCTACTGCACCCGTCATCACACCGTCCTGAGGATTCTTCGCGAGCTCGAAGAGGTGACGCTCGAGGCGAACGTTGGGTCTCCGAGAGTCAGTCTTGTCAGCGTCGCAGCGCATCGCATTGTCCTCAAGCTGCCCAACCTTGCTCGATGCGCCGTCGGTGTCACCTCTCCGGCCTCGTCCTCGGCCAGCAACGGCGGAGAGCGACATTGGCTCTGCTCTCGGGGTTTATGCGATGTGGACGTTTGTCTCCTTCCCAAGAACACTGCAAATGTATCTAGCCACCTCAACGCCGTGCTCAAAGCACATGAGCAGGAAGACGAGGCATGGGCGCGTCTACTTGCGGGGCGTCAGCAGGGCGCAGAAACGATCGTAGGCGCAGATTCAATGGGAGCCCCAACGACTCGGTACCGACAAGCCCTGCCTGATTACCCGCATCAGCTGCTGTCACTTGGACTGTCATGCCGCCTCTCCATGCAAGCCCTTGGTGCTCGCTGGCCGGGCTTCGGTCTGGCGCGGTTCTTCGAACGCACCTACCGCATCCTGCACCACGCTGGACACACTTTGCGCGAGTTGCTCGTTCAGCTCGACGACCCATCAACACGAGGGCAAACCTCCGAGCTAGAAGACTTGATTCTTCATCTGCGCAGATTTCCGTCCGAGCTCGAGTGCATCTGGGACAATGCCAAGCGCCTCTTGTCCGCTCTACACTCAGTCGGTATCATTCACGGCGATGTTCACCCTGGCAATATCTGTCTACGTCTCGAACAATGGCAAGGAGACGGAATTGCAGACGGCGACGTGTACAAGCCCTGCCGATTCGGTAGCCCTGAAAGCCACAAGTCTCCAATGCGCGTCCGGTTCCTCGAACAGCCCGGACCATGCTTCACCGGTGCAGACAGCAAGGACGCTCAAATCAGGCCCAGTGGAGACCTTTCCGACGCCGGTAGTGATCATCTGCCGAGGCCAGACTCTGCATCCTGCTCGCCATCCGAAATACCGGCATTTGCCTCGTCACTTGGCCGTTTGCCTGCTGCGGTAGCCTCGCAGTGGCCATCAGCCTCGTCTGACTCTGAGTCCTGCTCCGCGCCCTCGACGCCTGCGTCCTCTTTCTCTGGTCGCTACTTTGATGTCGCTGGGCTTCCTTTGTCTCCTCCAGGAAAAAGGTCAGCACGGCTCGCCGCTCTCGGATCAGGGGACAGCGATGCAGGTAACAGCAGCGTCTGCGCAGCACAGCAAGGATCTGGCAGACGCGGGGACTCGGCCGCGACAACCCGCGCTGCGACGAGCACGGGGGTCACGATCGCTGTCAGTCTCATCGATTTTGGATGCAGTTTCTTCTTCGATCCGTCCGAGTCAAGTCGTACCGTGGATGCAGCGAGTCGATCCGATTCGTCGGAATTGCTCGATGACGCGTCGATGTCCTCGGTCGAAACCGAAGACGAAGCAGACTGGACCGAGTCCGAAGAAGAGGAAGACTTCGCTCGCCTCGACTCGGCTTTCAGCGCCCTGGAACGACGCATCGCACGCATAGCTTGAGGCTGGAGATCGACGTCATCTCTCACAATTTCCGATTTGTATACCATCTTCAAGAGGTGAAAATCACCCAGAGAGCACTCATGTCCGCAGCCGACGCTAGCAAGCCCTTCATACCGGGCATGTCCTCTTTTCCTCCTTTTCTCGTCATCAGCCTCTGTCGCACGTCTCTTCTCCGTTGACATCTAATCTGTCTCGTCTGCCCGTTCCTCAGCCTTGTATACCTACGGATGTTGGGTTGACGCCACGCCATCATGCGCACTGTTTGCAGCTCAGCTCCACTCTATCGAGAGTGATTGCGCTCATTTCCCGTCTCTATTCACATTCACATTGTTGTACTTTACGACTCATAGCGACACCAAAGGAGCATCTTCTTCGCCTTTGTCTCGTCTCGTCATCCCCTCCTTTTCTTGTACGATCTTACCCAGCGTGTTCAATAGCCAATAGCGATTTCTCCTTGTGCAAAGACGCGACGCCCGGACGCGATGGCATGTCGGGGCTGATGGCGTAGCGCGTGTGAGTGTCTAGGTGCAGGATATGCATGAGAAGCCGAGGTAGAGGTTGGCGCTCGAGGGTGGGATGCGGACGTCAGGACCATCGTCACCCTGCTCGATTCCAGCTCTCGGCGTCGGCAACGACCGTCGATTTGCCCATTGGCTGTCCGGGGGCAATGTTCAACTCTGGACGGGGGCATGCGCAGCCAAGTCCGGCTCAGCTCCCCGATCCTTGAAAGGTTGGCATGCAAATGTTCTCCTTCTTTGCAACTGCATGGTTTGCATTTGGCGGCTCGGTACCGAGCACAGCGAAACAAAGGGGGCAAAGGCCGTCTGATGATACCGCGAAATACCAAAAAGAAAGCTCAGGCGTTGGACACCTTGCTTGCTAGGCACGAACCGGACTTGAACCGGTGACCAATTGGGATTGCGCTTCTGTTGAGGAGAAGTTGCAACCAACTACAACTACCAACTGTGCTACCGCGCCGCTGTGGGGAAGTTGGAAGAAGTGTACGGACGGATGGTGTTTGCGCGGAAGTCGATGAGGCAGGCGCGCTGGCAAATGGGCGAGGCTGCAGGTTGTGGGGAAAAGGAAGACGAGGCGTCGGGCGAGCTCCTGCAGGCATGAGCAAAGTGGGAAGAAAGGCGCCCACGAGGGACGGTTGTGATTCCGATGAGAGAGAGGGGGGGAGAGATGGTGTCCAACCAAGACTCGGGCGCACAATGGGCGTTGGAGCTCAAGCCGCCGAGCCGATGCCACGAGTGGCGGCGACGTGCCAAAACGCAGTCCTGACGAAGTTCTTCTTCCTCCATTCTATGCCTCACATTTGCGAGTACTGTAGGCTCCTTGCAGTGTGTATCGTGCGCTGCAGATGCCGCCGGCAAGAATACAATGTAGAAATGATGCGGCCGTAAGCGCTTAAGACGTCGACGCGCGTGGCGCCTACTGTGCACGTGACCAGTCCCACCATCCGCCGCCGCCACCGGCCCTGTGCGCCTAGTCGTTGCGCTTAGTCACCCAAAATTTGCTTGCCGGTTGCGAGGCGGGCGGCGGGCGGGGGGTGAGGTCACAAATGGAGGGGGGACGACATTCCAGATGGGTGCATTCCTACCAAGGTACTTAACACCATTATCACCATCAGGAGCCACACGACATCTTGTCTCTCCGCACCTCCTACTCATACCTCGCCAAACTCACCCACCACCACCACCACCACCACCCACAATGGCTGCCGCGGAAGCATACACGCAGGATGGCGCAGGGCCCTCGCAGCTCTACACCTGCATGTCCTGCCTGGTGGGCTTCCACTCGCCCATTGACCAGCGCACACACTACCGCTCCGACCTTCACCGCTACAACATGAAGCGCCAAGTGGCTGGATTGCCGCCTGTTCGCCAAGACGTTTTTGAGCAAAAGGTCCAGCAGCAGCAGAAGCAGGGCGAGGAGGAACAGGCACAGACGCCCGCTCAGCAGCAAAGGCCGCGATGCCAGGCTTGCGCAAAGTCGTTTGCATCCGCCAATGCCTTTACCTCGCATGTTAACTCCAAGAAGCACAAGGACGCCGTCGCAGCCAGCGTCGCTGCACCTGCCAAGTCTGCAACCGCCGCCCCGTCGGCTGCACCCGCCGAGCCTGCCGTCAACACCCAGATTGGCAGCACAGACGCGGGTGCTGACCCGCTCCTCGTGCGCATCCCTGCATCTGCACTCAACTCCGTCAAAGACGTACAGGCCGCCCTTCCCAATACCATGGACACGGCCAGTCCCGGCGCTGATGCCGCACCCGCACCCGCAGCCGCCCCTGCCCCCGCTGCTTCCTCGTCTGCCGCTCCCGAGGTCCCCACGTCCCTCACCATTGCAGCCGAGGCCACCGACGAAGAAGTCGAGGCAGCCATTGCCGCTCGTCTTGCCTCTTCTGCCCGTGTAGACCCCTCGAAGCAGTGCATCTTCTGCCCCACGACCAAGTTCGACGACCTCGAGTCTTCCCTCGTACACATGCAGCGCTCCCACGGTTTCTTCCTCCCCGAGCAGCCCTACATCACCGACATGCCCGGCCTCGTACAGTACCTCGCAGACAAGGTCACCGTCGGCCACCTCTGCCTCTACTGCAATGGCCGTGGCCGCGGCTTCAATACCGCCGAGGCTGCACGCAAGCACATGCTCGACAAGAGCCACTGCAAGGTTGCCTACGACCGCGACGAGGACCGCCTCGAGCTCGGCGACTTTTACGACTTTTCCAGCTCGTACCCCGACTATCAGGCGCCCGGTGAGGGCGGCGAGGAGGGCGCCGACGACGAAGAGTGGGAGGACGAGGACGAAGGCGAGGACACCGAAATGGGCGACAGCGACGACGACGAGGACGATGACGCCTCGGACCTCCCCGCCGGCAATGGCATCCGGTACGGCGACTCCGAGCTCGAGCTGGTCCTCCCCTCTGGCGCGCGCCTCGGTCACCGCTCCCTCGCGCGGTACTACCGCCAAACCCTCTTCAGCACGCCCGCCTCTGCGGGGAATACAACTGCAGGCGCAGGCGGAGCCGTCGCACGTCGACTCATCGATGCCGGCCGCAATTCCGGTGCGGGCTCCGACTTGGTCGTACGCGATCGTCAGGGTGGGGAGGTGCGCGCACGTAACCGCGGAGAAGCAAAGGAGGCAAAAAGGCATATTCGCGAGTTTAGGGATATGAAGCGTAGGGAGGAGTACAAGACGGCTATTGCTTATAGGAATAATAACCAGAAGCACTTTAGGGATCCGCTCTTGCAGTAGGCGCCGAGCTCCGAGCGCCGAACGAGCCGACAGGCGAGCGAGGTGCGTCGTGCGGGGCGGGGTGGAAGTCGCAGAGAGGGGTGGCAGGAAGGAATTCCGCAGAAAGCAAATTGGGCTTTTCCTTGTACAAGTGCAGTGCGCTGCGCCGCATCTTCTCTACCATCGGATGCAACCCAAACATCTCTCTGTTCTGTCCTGTTCTGTCCTGTCCTGTCTTGTCTTGTCTGTCCTTGACCGCAAGCAAATGTGCGCCGTGCCCAGTGCGATACGCGAATGTAGATACCGTAGCGGACCGTAGCGCATCGTGGATGTGTACTGAGTGACGCAATTCTGTCCTGAACCCGCCTGACCGGCGGGAGTGGGTATGCCCGTTCGATTGTAGGCATTTCATAACCCCAACACCGAATACCCCCCGAGTTTCTTCCCTCCCTGGCTACTGCACACGCACCCAGACAGACCCACTTTGCGTGTCAAGTTGGACTGCCGCCGACTCGTGTAAGGGTACGTAAGTACTTAAGTTGAGCAATCGCCGCTGATTGACGACATGACTACTTAAGCAAGTAAGCGATCACTTGCGCGCCCACTTGCTTACGCACAGTACGGTACCTACCTAGGTACTTACTTATGTGGGTAGGATCTCGGACTGACACACGCAGAGACTGTCCCCATTCCCCACGTGGAGGTAGACCAGAGCAGACCAGACGCCAAGGAAAGAAACCCCCATCTATGCATCATTTGGAGAAAGGATGGATACCTACATTGGACGCTGGGTGGGCGAACAGGGCGCAGACGTAACGTGACATGACATGATGTGCCAAGCCGCTTCAGCTCTGTACCAGCAGAGCTCAGGACAGCAAAAGTGTAGACACCACACCGGCCACGCCACGCCACGACCGTGCCACGGCCGTGCTACAGTACCGATACCGAACGTGTCCCTCTCGCCCGCGTGGTATGTGTCTCCTTCCTTTCCCCTTCTTTCTTTCTTTCTTTCACTTTCTTTCTTTTTTTCTTTTTCTTCCTTTCTTGAAACCTCGACTCTACCCTTTCTCCTCTCTCCTCTCTAATCTGCTCTGAAGTCGTGAAGTCGTGAAGTCGTCGATTGCGCCTGTACTAAGTTGGTGTTGGGCCTGTGTGGCGGGGGCGGTGGTGTGGAATGGTAGGTATTCGTGAGTGATGCACTCCTCAACGGCGTCAGCCCGTCACTTCTCGATGTTTGTGTGCTCATCTGCGCCCTGTATGTACTCACGAAAAAATTCCTGCTCTCCTCTCGCCTCCGCCTTTGCCTCTGCTTGTTCTCCCCCCCCCTCCCCGTCCCCATTCCACCACAGCGACTCGCGACTAGCGACCGCGCGCCCAATCCTCGTTAAGCGGGCGGTGCCTTCCCCCCATGGTAGTACTCCCACCCCCCACCTTTGTCCATCTTAAACCCCGCGGAATTCCTCGGCGGCTTACTCGTCGTCCCGTCCTTACCCACCGGCTGCCCCATCGCAACCGGCGCAGCATACCCCACGGCATGCTTCCCGCCATTGAGCATCTTCCCACCGTGCGCAGAGAGGGGTACACCCATGGGGAGGTGCGTCCCTTCCGCGGGACCTTTATGCATCGAAAGGCCCAGGGCGGGCGGGACGACGCCGGGCCTCTTGGAGTGGGAGGAGGAGGGTGCTCCCGATCCAGATCCAGATCCAGATCCGAACGCGGGATTGCGGAGGTAGATTTCTTTGAAGTCTCGGGCTTGGGCTTGGGCTTGGGCTGGGGCCCCGCCCGTCACGACGGTCAACGCTGTAACGGGTAGGGGAAGGGGCGCGGCGCCTACCAGGAGGGAGGAGCTGGCGGCGAGTGCGAGGGCGAGGGCGGCGAAGAGGGGAAGTAAAGGCGTGGCCTTGAGCTTCATTGTTGCTGAGTGTGGCGTGTGTGCGTGTGTGGTGTAGTGGGGCGGCGCTCCAGGCGACCGACCGACGGATTGAAAGAAAAGGTGAGCTGTGAAGCGTGAAGCGTAAACCGTGAAGATCAAGGCGCTCAGTGAAAGCGCTACGTGCAAGTCGAAGAAACCAGCTTCGAGACCTGCGTGCGTGTAGATGTGGATGTGGATGTGGATGTTGACGTTGATGTGGCAGTGGGGATGGGTCCAACCAGAACGTCTTTGCCCCCCGCACAATCGCACCTCCCTGACCGCCCTTTGATAGGCTGCAGGCTGTCGGCAGTCAGGGGTCGCCGCGAGGTGGGAGCAAAAAGCTAGCGACAGACAGACGAACAGACGGACAGACGACCAGACTGTGACGCAGCGTTGCGTTGACGTCCTTGCGCTCACGTTCGGGCGAGGGAAAACCCTTGTGCCTTTGCGTTTGCCTTTGCGTCTGCGTTTGCCGTTGCTCTCGCCCTCCCTTGCAAAAGTTTCGACGGACGCCCACAAGCTAGCCTCACGCTCACAAATTCGACGCCCTCGCCTCGGCTCCTTCCTTCTGCGATCGCCATCGACCCCCCGATCGATGGTTTTGCTATACCTTGTCAAATACGCACGCCCGCGGGAAACCATGGGTAAATGGTAAAACTTTTGTTGCGGCGTGGCCATTGACTGGCGGATCTCTCACTGTCAAGAGATCCCCCACGCGCTGTTTGCCTGTGTGCGTTTGTTTGCCTTGGTTTTGGCCTTGGCGCATCACTACGCTGCCGCCCCTTGTGCTACTCGACATGGGATATCAATCAATCGTGACTGTGGGTTGAGCACACGCGCGCGCACCCTTTCCCGAACCCGCGGCTCACGATTTGCCTTGCGTGTCAAGCTGAACTGCCCGCTCGTGTAGGTACAGTAGGTAAGTACGGAAAATGTGCAGGGTTAGTACCGTCGGTTGGCATGATTAGGTACTTAAGTAGTTGCAGTACAGAATGGTACCTAAGTACGTGGGCCAGAGATTCAGACTAGGATGCACATATTGTCCATTCCCCGCGGAGGTTGAGCAAAGCAGGCGAGAAGGAAAGAAGTACATCTATTCATTGAAGAAGGGATACCTTGTGCGCTGGGCGCTGGGCACAGACGTGACGTAACGTGACGTGACATGATGTGAAAAGCCGCTTCAGCTCCGTACCAGCGGAGCAGAGCTCAGGACATCAAAGTGTAGACACCACGCCACGCCACGGCCGCGCTACCGGTACCGGTACCGATAGCGGTAGGGACCGCCGTGTCCCTCCCTCCCTCCCCACGTGGTACGTGCTTCCATCCCCTTCTTTCTTTCTGTCTCTCTTTGGTTCCCGACTCTTCCCTTTCTCCTCTCCTCACTACTCTGCTCTG
Source organism: Quambalaria eucalypti (assembly GCA_004016185.1). Classification (NCBI taxonomy): domain Eukaryota; kingdom Fungi; phylum Basidiomycota; class Exobasidiomycetes; order Microstromatales; family Quambalariaceae; genus Quambalaria; species Quambalaria eucalypti. The sequence continues at coordinate 93,339 of RRYC01000151.1, forward strand.
AAGTCGTGAAGTCGTCGATTGCGCATGTGTTGTCTTTGGTTGGTGTTGGGCCTGTGGCGGTGGCAGTGGCGGTGGGCGGTGGTGTGAGTTCGTAGGTACTTAAGTACGAACCCGTGAATGAGGCCGGCATCAGTCCGCGTCAATTCGTCACTCTTCGATGTCTGTGTGCTCGTCTGCGCCCTGCATGTACCTACTCACGAAAGTATTTCTCCTCTCCTCTATTTGCTCCCCGCCACGCCCCGCCCCGCCCCCATCCCACAGCGACTAGCGCCCACCCTTGCTCAAGCGGGTGGCGCCTTCCCATTATGATGATACTCCCACATCCCAGCTTGATCCAGCTTAAACCCCGCAAAATTCCTCGGCGGCTTACTCGTCTTCCCGTCCTTACCCACAGGCTGCCCCATAGCCACCTGCGCAGCATACCCCACCGCATGCTTCCCGCCATTGAGTTTCTTCGCTGCGTGATCCGAAATAGGCACACCCATAGGGATGTGCACTCCAGGGGTAGGTCCTTCGTGCATTGCGTGCCCTAGGACGACGGGCGTGCCCTTCCCCGGAGCGTGCGAGGAAGCGGGGGAGACCTGGCTGTTCTTCTTGGAGCGGAACCAGGAGTGTCCTCCTGCTCCCGCTCCCGACGCAGCTCCCGATCCGGCTCCGGTGGCAGACGGGGGCTTCCCATCCTTCTTATTGGAGCGGAACCAACCCCCAATCTTGGACTTGACTGTGGGCTTGGGCTCCGAAGTCGCAGTGGGCTTGGAGCTGGGGCTAGAGCTAGGGCTGGAGGTGGTCCCAGTACGGAGTTTCGTAGGATGTCGCCAGTCCCAGCGGCGGTGGATTCTTCTCAAGTCTCGGGCTTGGGCTCGGGCTTGGGCTCGGGCTTGGGCTTGGGCTTGGGCTTGGGCTTGGGCTTGGGCTTGGGCTTGGGCTTGTGCCCCGCCCGTCACGACGGTCAACGCCGTAATGGGTAGGGGAAGGGGCGCGGCGTCTACCAGGAGGGAGGAGCTGGCGGCGACTACGAGCGCGGAAATGAGGGGAAGTAAAGGCGTGAGCTTGAGCTTGAGCTTCATTGTTGCTGAGTGTGGCGTGTGTCTGGCGTGTGTGGTGTGGTGTGGTGTGGTGTGGCGTGGTGGGACGCTCCAGGCGACCGAAGGTGGGCTGTGAACGGAACGTGAAGCGTAAAGCGTGGAGATAAAGGCGCTGAGTGCAAGTCGAAGAAACCAGCTTCGAGACCTGCATGCGTGCGAGTTGGCGAATGCAAAGTCAGTAGCAAAAGCCGTCGTTGTGGATGTGGATGTGGATGTGGATGTGGTTGTGGGGTGTGAAAATGGGACCACGTTGAATCTCACCTCCCTGAGGGCCCTCTTATAGGCTGTAGACAGACAGTCAGGCGTCGGCACGAGCTGGGAGCAAGGAGCTAGCGACAGACACAGACGACGCAATGACGACGCAAGCGTTGAAATCTCTCACGTCCTTGCGCCGAGGTTTCGCGCGAGGGAACAACCTGACGATTGCGTCTGCATCTGCGTTTGCCGTTGCTCTCGCCCTACCTTGCGAAACTTTCGACGACGACCATAAGCTAGCCTCACGCTCACGAATTCGAGAGTCGCTGTCGCACGGGATCTTCCTTCCGCGTGCACCTATCGACCCCTCGATCGGTCGGATACGTTGTACTTTGTCACATACGCACGCGCGCACGCACGCCCGCGGGAAACAATGGATAAATGGCGAAACTTTTTGTTGCGGCGTGGGCATTGAACGGCGGATCTCTCACTGTCGAGAGGTCCCCCACGCGGCGTTTGCCTTGACACGCGCGTAGAGTTGTGCAGGCCAGTCAGTCCAGTCCAGTCCAGTTTGTCAGTCAGGCCCGCCCGTAGATGGGGGAAGAGCGTGTGGTGTTTTGTACGGTACGGTACGGTATGCTATTCTTCCCTGCCAACTGCAATCCGTTACATTCCCTTCCATTGCGTGTCGTTGCGTTGCGTTTCGACTGAGCCGACCTTCGACGCGCAACGCCCGAGGCGGGGGCGAAGGCGCAGCAGAATGTTCCATCCGCAGAAAGACGAACCCGAGGCAATCTCTCGTCAGGTCTTATCGCGGTCGCAACCATACCACAGCGTCCTGTCGCGCCTTGTGGGTTCGTGTGGCGTAGTCTGTGATCGTACCGCGCAGGATCGGCCTGGCCTGGTCAGGACTGAATCCGAAGATGCGGAGTAGAGTGCGCGCCGGTAGGCATGCCGTGGTAGGCGGGAGCACACGGAAGAATCCTCTTTGCCCTGCCGACCGGCTCCGGCTAAAGCTGGCAGCAGCAATGGTTCGTGGGCGGCGTGGGTATGGGGGCAGGTGTTGTTGCCAATGAGTGTCGTTGTTGTTGCGTGCCGGCTGCTTTCACTTCCTCTTGCTGCGTACGACGGTGGTGAATCCATCCTCATCTACGATTGGCTCCTGCTTCTCTTTCCTCTGTTGTGGCGCAGGTGCGTCGACGTCCATCGCGTCGTCGTCGCCGCCGTCGGAGTCGTCACTCCCATCGTCGCTGCCCGACTCTCCGTCGCCGTCATCATCGCCATTCCCCACTCCGCGCTGCGCCTGCGGTACGGTACCCTTGATCTTGGCTGCTGCCTCGTCGAGCTGAGCGACGGTCTCCTGCGCTGTGCGAAGGACCTGCTCGGCGTCGGTGCCGGCGGCGGCATCGACGGGTGCGAAAATGACCTTGTGGAGGTCTGTAATCCTCGCAGCAATGAAATCGCAGCTCCCATCTTCGATGCGTGCCTCGAACTCATCTGCGAGGTAGCCTTCCAAAAGCTCCGCAATATCATCCTGGTCCGGCACGGGCGGTGCTGGTGCTGGCGCGGCGCCTGCGCTTCCCTCGGCGGCAGAGGTAGAAGGAAGCGAGCTAGCACCAGGAACACCACCATACAAGTCACACAAGTGAGAGACTAGAAAGTCGCACTTGTCTTGTGAGTCTGGTCCGCCCCATTCTTCGGCTATGGCGAGGCGCATGGATGGCCAGAGGCGGAAGGTGAGGATTACGGCGCGGGCAAAGAGGAGTTGCTGGGGGGAAGGGGGGAGGTCCTGTGCGGGGGCGGATGAGAGTGTGGACATGGTGGCGGTGGGGTGGCGGTGTGTGTGCGGTGCGTGAGGTGAGGTGAGTTTGCAGTGTGGGTAGAGGTGAATGAATGAATGTATCAAGGAATGTATGCCGCTCCGCCCTCTTCTTCTCGCCTCGCTTCGCCTCGCCTCCACTGGCAGTGGCAGTAGTTGCCTTGGAATTTCGCCCAAGTCACGTGCGCATTGCACTCCTCACATCACGTGACCGCACGGGAGTGCGGGTGTCTGATTTCACGCGTCACGTGTGAAGAAGCGTCGTATGGATTCTTGCCCAAAAAGGGGGACTTTCTGGAGCCGGAAAAGGGCCATTATATACAGGA